>CM028380.1:5243631-5327296 GCA_013146195.2 Codonopsis lanceolata
CATTGTTGAAAACAAACCTTCTACTTTCCATGAAAATGATTTTTATCCGATGAACAATTTGCTATGTTTGTTAAACGCTTTCAAAAATTTGCAAAATATGGAAGGAAGAACACTCACCAACAACCTTTCGGGAAGATTGGTGAAAGCTCATCTAAGGAAGAGTGTGTGTTATAACCAGTAGTCATTTTGCCTCAAAATGTCCTAAGCCAAAATTTGAAGCATACCGAAACCCATTTTTAGAAAATTTCAAAAACAAAGGGTATGTTGGTCAAGACATTGACAAAACAAGTTGCTTCATGGTTTGAGACCCGATTCAGAAGAGGAGGAAGAGGATTGTGAGCAAGCTAACATATGCTTAATAGCTCATGATTCATGTCCTACCTATGACTCAAAATGAAGTTGTAGTTTCACCAAGTCCCTGGACAAAAATGAAACCACAATTAGCTCAAGAAGGAAGAACTTCTCAAGGATAATCGTGAAATGCTTGAAGAATTTAATCCTTTAGAGTAGCCTATGTTAAACCGGCCAAGAACCCGTAGAAACTTACATCTGAGAAATTGATGGCGGTGAGATTCAAACTCTCAATAATTGCCAACAAGAGAGTATCAAATCAAGGAAGAAAACAAATTTCTTCATGACAAAATTGACTGCCCGGCCGAGCACATCAAAGGACTTGACTGAGAGAAAATTGCCTCATGCAAAAGACAATTGACTCTGAATAGCTCAAAGGATGCATTTGAAGAAATCCTTACAAGCCAAAAAATCTAGCAATGATAAAACAGCATAGGATATTCGGATGTGTCTCTTCCGACAATCTCTTCACCAAAGAGAAAGGTGAATCCTCCAAACTCGCTAATGATATATCTTTTCTAAACGACATTTGGAAATATAGGGAAACAAGGCCTGGTTACTCAAGTGTTCCTTATGTTTACTCCCTAAAGCTCTAAAGGAAAAGCCAAAATGAATGATTCAAATGAGAAACCTCAGAGAGGTAACTGCAGAGAAAGTGAAGCTCACTCCAGAACGACTATGCCAAGGCAAAGTCCGCCGACGGTAGACCCACTAAACCTCTACCGGTAACTATCAAGTTTGTCTCATGAAACAGTAAAGCTCCTTTACTGTGAAGGTAAACTTAAAGGTATTCTACCGAATCCTCCCGAAAGGTTTTCAACGTAAAAGCTAAAGCTAAGTCTCTTGGTAACCTACCTAGAAGATTCGAAGAAACCAATTAAGTCTACCGTCAACAAAAAGCAAGCCGAACCAAAAATGAATGTCAAGAAAAGGAATGATCATAAGCACTCTTCGGTTGAAGACTCTAAGGTTCTCTATGGACTTTCCATTTATGTCATTCTTGCCATTGCTTAGGCCATCGGGGCACCGAGAATGCATCGCCGCTAAGGTTCATCCCAAGATCCGAGAGACCTAGTTCTCTCAAGGTCAAGTGTATGGGTTGCAAAAGGTTGCTAATCCTTAGGACCCAAATAAAGGGTACCTTGTTTTGCTTTAACTCTTTTTACAGAATGCTTCATGGCTATAGAATCGAAAACAAAGACATCTCGGTACCTAGACAAGGGTCGCTCAAGGCACATGACTGGGAACGTAAGTCTTCTTACTGAGTATATAGTCTGAAGCAAAGGACCCACGGTTATTTTCGGAGACAATGCAAGAGGAAAGACAATTGGATATGGCTCAATTACTAGAGGAAGTCTCTCCATCAACAAAGTTTCTCTAGTAAGTGGTTTAAAGCACAATCTTACGAGCATATCACAGTTTCGCGACAAAGGACTTCTATGCCAATTCAATTCAAACCGGTGCCTCATCAAAGACCGTGAATCATGCTCCACAATCTTGGACCGGCAATAGACAAGGAAGCGTCTATGTCGTGGACTTAAATCTTCTAGGGAGATTCTCAAACCTGTGTCTAGTAGCCAACAATGTTCGCGACAACGGTGGCTATGGCACAAGCGTCTCGATCACCTCAACTTCAAGCACCTCTCCAAGCTCTCCAAAAATGGGCTTGTCGAAGGTCTACCTACGGTGTGCCGATCATGACCGAAGTTGTAAAGCTTGTCAACTAGGAAAACTTTCCAAGTCTTCCTTCAAAAGAAAGTCTGTATTGTCAACAAGCAGACCTCTTCAACTCTGCGTATGGATCTCTTTGGACCTATTACAACGGCCGGTATTTCGGGAGACAAGTACACACTTGTAGTAGTTGATGACTACTCTAGATTCACTTGGATTGAAACTATGACATCTAAAGATGAAACGTATGATCTAGTCCTTTGCACTTTTTAGAAGACTTCAAACTCAAAAGCTTGAAGACATTTGTGACATAAGATCGGACAACGACCTTGAATTCAAAAACAATGGTGTAGAAAATCTGCGATGACCATGGGATCGGCCACAACTTCTCTGCGCCGGTACTCCTCAACAAAATGGTGTAGGCGAGCGGAAGAAACGAGAACAACGATTGAAGCGGCTAGAACAATCTTTGGCGAAGCTAAACTTCAAAGTATTTAGGGCGGGCGATCAATCTTGCTTGCTTTACCCCCAGTAAACAAGTTTCATAATAAAACTCCATATGAAATATGGAGAGGAAGATCCCCAAACATTGGATTTCTTAAAATCTTCGGTGTAAATGTTTTATTCTTTATAATGGAAAAGAGTATAGAGGAAAATTTGATGCAAAATCGAGGCGAAGGAATTTTTACGGGGTATTCCAAACATTCAAAAGCATTTTCGCATTTTCGGTAAATCTAACTTAAAAATCTTAGAATCATGCATGTTTCTTTTGATGAATATGACTTGTTAGAGCCTAGAATGGCTCGAGCGTTGCTAATGATTACGATAATGATGAGGCAGTACAAATACAAACATCTACTTCCAATCCTTATCGAGCGACGGCAGCAGATCCCACCAATACCGGTAACTCTTCACTTAGAGACGAGACCTCTACCGATACCGATAACAACTCATCTGTTGACCACGAACCCATCTCTTGTTTTACCCCAAGCACCTTTACGGATCTCTCATCCTTCTTGTTCACGAGAAAATGAAAGTTTTGAAGACTCTATTTCTTGAACAGATTTTGGTGAATCTCCTTCTCAACCAACTCCGGAATTCTTAAGGGAAGAATCCACGAAGTGATCTTCCTCCAAGCTGTTATTGAAGCAAGAGATCATCCCATTTCTCAAATAATTGGTGATCTCAACTCGAGTTCGTAAATGCGAGAAATAAGGTTCGAGAAGAAACTTTGTTTGCTTATGCATTTGTATCGAACTCGAACCAAAGAAGATTGATGAAGCCATCGAAGATCATAAGCTGGATTGAAGCTATGCAAGAAGAGTTGAATCGGTTTGAAAGATGTAAGGTGTGGAGCTTAGTTCAAAGACCGGCGATCATCGGTCATCGGCACCAAGTGGGTATTCGAAATAAAAGAGATGAAGATGGAAATGTCACCGAAACAAAGCTAGATTGGTTGCTCGGGGCTACCGAGGAAGAAGGAATTGACTTTGATGAAACGTTTGCTCTGTTGCTAGACTAGAAGCAATCGAGAATCTTTCTAGCTTATGCCTCGTTCATGGACTTCAAAGTGTATCGGATGGATGTTAAGAGTGCCTTTCGAATGGTGATCTTCAAGCGTATACGTGGAGCGACCTCGAGGATTTGTCATCTCGACAAAGCTGGACCACGTCTACCGACTCAAGAAAGCTCTCTACGGCTGAAGCAAGCTCCTAGAGCTTGGTATGAAACTCTATCCAAGTTCTTAATTGAACAAGGATTCGTGAGAGGAAGAATCGACACTACTTTATTCATCCTCAAGCACAAAGGCCATTCTCTTACGGTACAAATCTATGTGGGCGACATCATCTTTGGATCAACTAACCAAAGCACGTGCAAAAGATTCGAGAAGGCGATGCAAAGCAAGTTCGAGATGAGCATGATGGGTGAACTTACCTATTTTCTAGGGCTGCAGATACAACGGACTTGAGGCGGAATCTTCATCACCAAACCAAATATGCAAAGGAACTAATCAAGAAGTTTGGTCTTGATTCACCAAAGGATTTGAAACTCCAATGTCTACCGCGCCATCTTGACAAAGATGAAAAGGGAAAGCAAGAGAACATGACCAAGTATCGAGGAATCATAGGTTCACTTCTTTACCTTCTTGCTAGTAGACGACATTATGTTTCTTTGTTTGTGTTTGTGCTAGATTTCGAGGCGAGATCCAAAGGAGTCACATTTGCTTCTTTGCCGCCAAAGCGTATCATCGGATATGTTTCAAAAACAACAAATCTAGGCATACGGTATTCAAAATCCAACAACTTCAATCTAGTTGGATACTCGGCGATTATGCGGCAAAGTGAGCGAAGAAGCACCGGTGGGACTTGTCAATTTCTTGAAACAGACTCGTCTCATGGTCTTGCAAGAAACAAGGATCGGTGGCAAACTCAACCACGTGAATATATTCTTTGCATTTGTTGCTCTCAAGCTGCTATGGATGAAGCAACAACTAGTGGACTACAACATCAAGCGAAAGCGCCCAATCATGTGTGACAACACATCGGCTATCTCGATCTCCAAAAATCCATGATGCATTCAAAGACAAAGCACATTGATATTCGTTATCATTTTCTCAAAGATCATGTGGAAAAAGGTAACATCGATGCGGAATATGTTCCAAGCGAGCATCAATTGGCGGACACATTCTCACAAAACCACCTTTGGATGCCACCGGGTTTGCTTATTTAAGGAGAAATCTTGGTATGATTGATCCTCTTGCTTAATTTTAAATTTTGTTAATGTTTCTTTCATACCGGTAGACCCAGTATTAGTCTAATCGGAAGGCGTAAAGTCTCTCCTTTCTGGAAGACTTAAAGGTTAGTACTCTTACTTAGTCTATTTTTGCTAAAGAGGTTTCTAAAGCAATAAAGGGGTCAAGGACAAAATTTGGTACTTAAGAAAATATCTTAAGTTCCCGCTTTTCAAAGCGATATTTTCTCGCCTTTAAATAGTCCTTGAACCGTCATTTCCAAACTTTACGAAACCCTTTGAGCAGAAATCTTTTCTCTCTCTCTCTCTCTCTCGAGTAACTACTTTACGCAAATTCAAGTTCTTCTTCTTGTTTCTTCTTCTCATCTTCAACAATGGTACGATTCTCTCTACTCTACTCGTAATTTTCTATGTGCGTGCATTTCATTCTCAACCTAAAATCCTTTTGGAATTCAAGCGGTCATTTTCGAGTTTATACGGTGATTCGCCATTGTTGTTCTTACAAACTTGAATACTAACGATCGTTTTGTTTATTCATTGTTCATTCTTATGAAAACTTACGTTATGCATTTCTCGAGTGTGGTTTCTCTAAACATTCTAGGGTTTCAAGTTTTTGCTTGAAAATTTCAAATTATTTTAGAAAACTTTGAAATTCCTACTTGTTTAGATGTCTAGATGAAAAGCCTAATTTTTATTTTGTTTTTCTTTCGGGCAAGAACTTCAAAATCAAAGCGTGGCAGTGGGAAGGCTTTTGACCACGAAAATGTCATTCCTCCCAATTCAAATATCAACCATTCGGGATACCCATCTATCCGCCCGCTCATGACATTATTGTCGCTTTGGACCGGCTATACATTAGGGCATGTGCATTGACCTTGATCAATCAACTCTATAGGCTGGCGTCAAAGCTTGCGAGGATATGGGCGCCTGGATTACCCTCTTACGCCTCAACGACAAAACCTACAGTATCTTCTTGGCGGAAGAATTTTATCAACGAATGGAGCTCATGAACGGTGCTCTCTTCGTGGGTGGATTCGAGGCCGTCCCATCTCTCACCGCCAAATCTATTTCCACCATCATCGGCGTGCATTACGGAGGAGCTCTTTCGGCAACCATGGTGAGGCTTTACATGCACAGGAAGCCATGAGGGGAGCGACACTCTCCTGAGCCACAAGGGAAGATGCTCGAAACTTGTTCCCTCTTGGCGTCTATTGCACCGGCCACCTTTTAGACAAGGGGCTCCTATTCAAGAGTGGAGCACATGACATGTTCTTGGCCAGATCAATCGACCCGATCTTTGTATTTCTGACTACGTCTCAGCGGGGGCTCATCATCTTCGACGAGCTAAAGCGGTGGGTGGAGAAAGCTAAGAGCAACCCCACTTGCAAAGCGACCCTTCGTCAGTGATCAATGCCCTTTTGAGGGATGATGCAAACATCAACTCTTCTTTGAAAGAAGATGAGTTGTATACGATGGCCAAGGACAAGCAACTCACGGCCTCGTTTTTCGGTAAATACGAATACGAGAACAAGCGCCGGATGCGAGAAAGGTCTACCGCCGGTCTCTCTTGACAAAGTGGCCAAGCTGCACCTATCTTGGTCACCCGCTTCAATATGGAAGCACATGTAGCGGCAAGCGGGACCTACAAAAGGCCTCGCTAAATTTGACGATCAAGTGGCCACGGACCTCCATCTAAAGGCCAAAGGCTGGCGATGAGGCAGGCTGCTAAGGTCCAAAATAGCGGCCGAGGCAAAGCCAAGAAGACAAGGCCGGAAGTGGCACCTCCAAGCGAAGAGGAGCAGGCCAAATGGATCGAAGGGAGATGAAGGAAGGCCGGAAGAAGAAGGCACCGAGGCCAATCTAGCCATTCCTCTCCTCCATCTACCCAAGCCAAGCCATCCTCTCGGCCACCTACCCAATCCAACCAACCACCTTCACCAACTCCTGCACCCACTCCCAAACCAAAACGAAGGAGACTTCGTAAAACCTTTGAAGACCAGCCACCGCGATCCCTCCAACCTCTACCGATGAAGTAGCCGTGAGTCTCCTATTCGGGCGAGGAAGAAAAGGAAAATTACCGGTCCCCAACCCTCTACCGCCAGCCAACCAAGTACCTATACCGACGTCCAAACCTTACCTATCAACCCTTCATCTATACCTATCAACCCTTCATCTATTCCTCCTGAGTCATCTACTCGGAGGAATTCACCACCTCCTGAGGAGTCTATCCCTCGGGAGGAGCCTCAAAATCGGGAGGAGCCGGCCAACCCCAACTCCTCCTCCTCCTCCTCCTTCACCCTTTAACTACTCACGACCCATCCACACCTTCCTCACCACCCCAATCCCAACCAACTTCTTCAACCACACCACAGCCTTTAGACCCTGCTGCTGCCAAGTTCCTCTTCGAACTTTCGTCAGTAGCAGATCTATTCACCCCTACTCATCAACCTCCTCAACCTTCTCAACCTCCTCAACCTTCCCTTCAAAAACCAAAATACCTCTTCTACCCTGCCCTTTCTTACTGGTTCTCTACCGAACCCATTCCCCAATCCTCCCATATCAGTGAAATTCGATATGGGCTGGATTCCCCACCAACTCCACCTCCACCCTCCCCTATAACCATTTCCTCTTCCACTAAAACCATACCAACCCAAGACTCATCCTCTTACGCCTCCGAGAACTCCCCTCTACAACTGCCCTTCGGGCTGCGGACTACGCCTCTAGGCACCATTCACATTGGCCAAGCATCTACTTCCCATCGGCCGACCAATCTTTGAAGTTTTGTCGGCTAGATGCCATCTACCGGCTAGGCGAGCTTACAAGCATATCTACCGCTGAAGTAGCCACTGCGGCGGCCAAGGCCAACGATCGAATTGCCACTACTCTTCGACAATTTCAAGAGGATGTGCGACTCGTTTTTGGACTCGTTTTGGGCAGATGCGACACGACTTCACCGATGTCAAGATCAACATCGAAGCTCAACGAGATGAAGGTTGCCGTATCATAGGCTCCATTTTCTACGAGTTATTCCACGCCATCACTCTCCATCTCGGCCACGGTCGTACTCCCATTATGGAACTCAACAACCTCGCTCGCAACTCTGCTCATGATATTATGAATGCCAACCGTGATCGTGATCTGGCCATCACGGAGGAGAAGCAAATGAGATCTATCAACGAATCTTGATGGAAGAGAACGGCCGTCTTCGTGAAGAAGCTGGACTACCGTTCTCGTTCCACCGCTCCGACCTCGATGCGATGACGAATACCAACGAAGAATGGAAGAGCTAGAGCGAGAAAGAAGAGAAAAGGAGGCTGACAAAGGCAAAGGGAAAAGACCTTGGTAGCTTTTGTATCTTTTCTTCCCTTTCCTTTGTATTTATCTTATTTTTGAAAACTTCGTTGAATGTAAACATCTTGTTTATAAATACAGATGATTACTTGCTTTTTCAAAAATTATGGTGTTTAAATTCTTCTTTGCTTTATTGTTTATCTAAATTAGAATTTAAACATTCGGTTTAAATTTATTTAAAGCCGCTAATCTGTGTCTTTGTTCTTTGACTCTCTTATTCTTGTATGCACTTAGATTAGTCCCTTGCATTTGAGGTGTTATTACGTTTAATAGAGGCATGTCTACCGATTACTATATATATATAAACTTTCTAAGACATGTTATTATCTATTAAATAGTTTGTTTTAAAACCCTCATTTGTAGTAATGATGACGGATATAAATAGGAGGAGATTGTTGATTCTTATGTTAAATTTATATCGATCGGTACATTACATTAGTTTTATACTTGATGGCTAATCGGGCTGCGTATCGATTAGCGTGGCAATGTATAGAACTTTGCCTTGTATAGTTTTTATAGGACTTTTTCGGGAACGGCGGAAGACCCCTTCTCGGCTTCACCTGAAGACGCTCAAAGCTTAAGATCGGTAGACCTCGTGTCCGGTGATGCGCTTCTACGTGTCCTCTTCGGAAAGCTAGTGGATTAATTCAAACTTATTTCCATATATTATTTGAATTAATCCAAGTCATTCCCCGACATGTCAAGCCGCCGAAAGCAACTTTCAGCGAAGCAGAAGACCTTTTCGCCCCGAATAGTGAAGCAGCTGCATCGCCCCTACTACTTTCGCTTCATCTCTCGATCGACACCAAATCGCCCACCTTTTTGAAGATCTCGAAATGATTATCTGCTCTAGATATACTGTGAAGACGAAAATCCTTGATCGACCCCATGCATTTAATGCATTTATGAATAGAGTTGTTGAAGTCTTCGTCCTCTCCAACGGATTCTTTTGAAATGCACACTGCTTTAAATACGCCATTGAAGCTGGAACAAAGAGACAAGCATGAATCAATCGAACACTTAAAGAATTGCTCGAATCTACACAACTCCAAGTCTTTCGGTGCATTCAATAGATCCTCAACAGATCTAGAAGTCCTCGTCAACAACAAGAAGCTGCTCTTCAACATTTATTGCTTTATTCTTCTTGTTGTTAACCTCCATTAACTATACTTCTGCACGAATTAAATATCTTGTATTTACAGATATTTAATTCCCTAGACCCAAACACAAGTCAATATTTTGTACACGATCCATTAGGGATATTCTTTGTAATTGATCTAAGTGGAAAACATAGTGCACAATTTAAATCCAAGGTTGACTGCCTTGGTGGTGGACGTAGCACTCATTATAGTGTGAACCATCCCAAAATACTTGTGTTATTTCCTACTGTTTGTCTATCTATTTGAACTGCTTAGTTTCATTGTTTATATTATCCATTTCAGCAGAACTTAAGTAATCTGTAAAAGGTCTACCGGTAGTCCTTATCGGCAGACCTGGAACAATTTTCTTGAAGGTCTTCCGCTACTTGATTCTTTCCATAGATTGCAAGTAACTTTCAAGAAACTTACTTAAAAGTTTTAAAGTGTTAATAAGCTATTCAACCCCCCCCTTCTAGCTTATTATTGTGCTCATTGGGACCCACATCTAGACAACTTTACAAAATCGATCTCACAAGAATAGCAAAGTACATAATATGTGTGATGATGCTAAAAAGAAATAGGACTCCACAAGCTACTACTTAGGGAAGTCTGTTGCTACTAGCATGAACCACACGATCTAATCTCGATCTATCGATCAGCTGTGCCCTGCTACAGTCACGATCTACTCGACCTCAACACGACTACCAATTTACTGCAACTAGAAACAAAGTACGGAATGAGTCATAATGACCCAGTACGCTACTACAAGAGATATGTAACATATAATTATGTAACATAAAAATAATCATGATGTCATTTTACAAATGACAGAAAAACCCGTGAAGAGGCGTCGTATCGTTAAGATACTCCACAAGATAGTCATTTCTTCTTACTTACTAAACCGTCCAAATGAACCAGGGTGTAATTCCCTGTTCAAACACAGATTAAATGAATTAGAAGGTAGTTCCCATAAAACATCATATGCGTGTATATATATATATATATATATATATATATATATATATATATATATATATATCATTATATATACTAATCCAACTATTCATAGAATCATCACGTGTAAGGGTGCATATTTATATATATACACCTATATAAGTATGTATATCTCTATGTATACATATCAAATCTCCCATATAATCATAATGTATAAGTGTGCATATCTATATATATACACATCAAGTCTTTCATATATATCTCATATATAAGTATGTATATCTCTATATATACATATCAAATCTCTCATATAATCATCATGTATAAGTGTGCATATCTATATATATACACATCAAGTCTTTCATATAACATCAGCCAATACAAACAAGGTCAATAAGATCTCATGTTCAACTAACACTTTGTTATGACATAAGTGCCCATAGTAAGCCACATAAAGGATAGAGAAGGTCCAAATCACTGTTGTCGTATTGCTCCTGCAATCACAACTGTTAATCATATCGTGCCAGTGATACCCGTGATCGGGTATCAAAGTACCGAGCTCTCTACTCGGGAAAATAGCACTAGCCAATGCGCTCAATTGGTTACGACAAAGGGGGCTACTTCCCCACTGTAGCTAGCAGTGGAGGGGTGTGTGAAAACCGAATCCGGTACGACGATACATTGCAACCACGAATCCCATAATTCGTGAAGACAATGCATCGTCCCACCTTCAACATGAAAACTCAAGTAATGCCAGTTGGACTTATATGCAATGCACAAGTAGATGTTTACTTGCTAAGTCTCAAGTAGATATAATGATCTACTAAACTCATACGATTATGCACATTGTTACAATAATCACAAAACCACAATAGGAGCTCATTTGAGTCTCTAAATCATAAGTGTCAAGTTGTTCACTCTATTCGATTCAAGTCCCAAAAGCTAGTAATCTAGTCAAATGGAATATAATTATCATAGGATCTCACCACGATCCTCGTAAGGTTCAATTGTTCCTTAACTCGACTCCGTTGAGTCCTTACTACAGTTTCATCCAAATAGGGTATAAATGCTATATGCATTTCTAGCCCTTCTATGTTCTTGTTTAAGGCATAGCTAGGTTCTCGTTCCATTTAGGAACCCTAGTTCACGTATCAATAAGTCAAGTAGAAGATGGAAGCCTGAGTTGATTAATATCAAATCAAATCTTAGTTCAATTCAAGTTCATAATCCCACCTATTAGTGGAATCCAAATTTCATAGCAAGTTAACAACCCAATAGTAGAACATGCTTGAAGGCAAGAAACACTATATGCTTTATAAGTCATATTCATCAAGTATGGAGAACCAATCCTTAACAAGTTCAAATATTACAAATCATTCGGCACATCAATCTTTCTAATTGCATTAAAAATTCCTCTCAACACAATATGTACTGAATATTACTTATTCAGAAATTAGGCTCTTTAAGCTATAACTTAACCTTTTAAATCACTTCATTTAGACTTGTGTTCATCAATCTATGATCATATCAAGATCAAGCTAATAATCTGTTTTTCTGTTATGATTATTCTTCCCAGTCAATTTATAAATTCGACCATTATTTCCTCACAACTCCAAATTTCATGAATTTTATATATTCAGAAACTAGACTCTTGGAACTATAATTTAGAACTTTAAAGTACTCTATTTGGACCTGTATTCATCAAAATACAGTCACCTCAAGTTCATGTTAAAAATATGGTTCTCTGTTGTGACTCATTCTGCTTAGTCAACTTGTAAATTCAGCCATGAATTTTTCACAACTACAAATGAGTGGATTATTGCCTAGTATGAAACTAGACTATTGATACTATACTTTATACTTTTAAATTGCTCCATTAGGACTTGTATTTATCAAAATACAGCCCCTCCAAGTTCATGTCAGAAATCTGATTTACTGATGTGGCCTGTACTGCATGTCCATCATACAAACTTCACCAAAAATTCCTCATTGATCCAAATGACACACATTTTACATTTCCAAAAACTAGACTCTTTTATCTAGAGTTTACCATTTTAAAATACTCCAATTGGATATGTATTCATCGATTTATGATCTCATGAAGATCATGTTAATAATCAGTTCCCCTTGTTCAGACTCATTGTCGCAGCCATGGTTCATGATTCATTAAAAATACTTCCCGAACTCCAAAATTTATGAAAATTTACAGAGCATCACTTAACATACACATGACCAACATAAAATATTTTTAGGCAATTCCATGAGGTAGATTAGTACCAGTAGTTTCCGGAAAACAACCCAATATTAGGACTGAATCTGTGAGGTTTCTTCCTAATTGGTGAAATCCTAAGTTAGTCATCTCATTGAAGTTTCCAATTCCAAAAAGTCCATGAACATTAGTTGTTCCAAGTCATGTTTAGAACACTTTTAATGCTATACACAAACCCAATCTATTATGTCTAGAGGGCAACCCCAAAATTTCAAGAATTTAACCCTAACATGAAAATTTCTTTAAAGTTAACAATTGTAATGAATTCCTTCACAATAATTACTCCGAAGCACAAGTAGAACCACATTCATGCTTTACCCAAACCCAAATTTATAACTTAACAAAGCAGCCCCAAAATTTCCAGATTTATAACTTGTTGAAGTGAAGATTTCTACTCCACAAGTAGTCTTCCTAAACATGTATACTACAACTATTATGAATGGAGTATTTCATTATATTGAACATACAATTTTTTAGGGATTGTAAGCATACCTTAAGCCTAGAAAAGGCTGAGAAAAAGGAAAACAAAGTAAGGATTAGTAGTCTCCTCGTCGATAGCTACGATTGGGTGGTCTTGAATCCAAAATCGGGTGGCCGGATCTCCGGGAAATCACAAAACACACCCTAATCTCACCAAGAATCTCCCACACACAAGCTCTCATCCATGGTGGTTGTAAATATATGATTTTAGGAGGTGTAATGAGTGGAGTTCTCCAGCCATGGTACACTAAGAGGTGAGAGAGTGAGTGGAAAACAAGTGTCAAGCCCTTATAGGTCTATTTTTAAGTGAGATTAAGTCCCTAATTGAGGACTTAGTGCTAAAATTTTCACTTAGGCTTAATCCACTCTAATTAAGGTCTAATTAAGGTCTAAGTTCAGGTTTAGTGAAATTCATTAAGGGTCTCCAAGTAAATCCAATAAACAAGGCAAAAATCAAATTTCTGGAAATACCGAGAATAACTGGTACAGTCAACTTTAAAAATGCGCATGTAATGAAATACAACTCCCAAAATTACGCAAGAGGTATGGTTAGAAATATCTTGAAGTATAGTTTCTAACGCATCAAACGGATGTCAATTCCGAGTTGTCTACAGAAAACTATGGCCAAATTACTATAGCCCTATCATGTCTGAGGCGAATACACAAGTCACACCGGAATGAAACACGAGCGTGTTCAAACTTAAACACGACCAAACCAAAATAATACCAAGTTAATCCTCAAGGTCCCCCTAGTCATCCAGGTCCAAACCTAGGATCAAAATAATACTAACCGAGTAATAAGACAACACGATAACTAAAATCGCGAATCGGGGAATCAAACTTACGACGACAACTACTATGAACGTCGTGGCCACATGTAAACTTGTAAACATGATTATTATGAATGTAAATTCATCTAAGAAAGTACATAAGGATTTGGGGTCTCACAGCCAGCATACCTTTATGTTTTTGAAATTTCTTATATGGAGGCTTTCGGTATGCTTCAAATTTTGGCTTTGGACATTTAGAGGCGAAGTGATCAGGTTTTCTACAATTATAACACACAAGCTCTTCGTTAGATGAGCTTTCAGCATTTTTTCTAAAAGGCTGCTGGTGTGTGTCCTTCCTTCCATATTTTGCAAACTTTTTGAAACGTTTTACGAACATAGAAAATTGTTCGTCTGAAAGAAAATCGTTTTCACTGGAGGAGGTGGAAGGTTTGTTTTCAACTGTGGTCTCTTCTTGTACCATGGCAGGCAAGGACATAGTTCTGAACTGTTTGTTCTGCTCTAGGGCTTGATTTACTTCGAGCTCATAAACCTTTAAACTTGCGTAAAGACTACGGAAAGTCATTTCATTTAAGTTTTTAGATTCTTTCATGGCAATGGTCTTAACATGCCACAGACTACCTAGAGAGCCTAGAAATCTCATATTCATTTCTTTCTTGTCATAGATTTTACCAAGAGAAAAGCAACTATCAATTACCTCACTGAAGCGATCGTATGCTTGTCTCAAGATTTCCTTGGGATCCTTTTTGAAGGAGGCAAACTACTGGATGAATGTGTATTTTCTGTTGTCTCTTGTGTCTTGGTGTCCTTCCAAGTATTCGACAAGAGCTTCCCACATCTCTTTCACAGTGGTACACCGGATCACTTGTTGGTGAGTGCTGGTGTCTAGAGAGCAAGTTATGATGTTGATGGCTTTGCTATCTAGCTCTACTAGTATTCTGTCGTCCTCTGTCCATTCTGATTCTTCTTTGGGTACCTCAGCAAGATTTCCAGTGATGGATGCCAGTAGATTTGCCTTCATGGGTACATGACGTCCTGCTAGTACGCACTTCCATAGCCTGTTATCAATAGAATTCATAAAACGTATTACCTTATCCTTCCAAACATCGAAATGGCATTCGTCCAATATTGGGACGTGGTTCGCATTTGATGTAGGCAGTATGTAGTGTGTTTGTGCCATTGGATCGAGTCTCTCAAGAGTTTAATCTCAGAAAAACTAGTTTTCAAAGAGTTAAGCTCTGATACCAATTGTTAGTCCCAAAAGGCACAATAATAAGTTAGAAAGGGGGGGGGGTTGAATAGCTTATTAGACACTTCAAAATTTTCTTATAAGTTCCTAAAACAAGCACTTTCAATCTATTAAGGAGATTGAAGTAGCGGAAGTCTTGTAAGGAAGACGGTTTAGGTTTGCCGATGAAGGACTACCGGTAGACTTGACTGAATACTCAAGTCTGCTATTGAAGCGATAAGTTAAAGAAATATGAAACAGTTCAAAGCAATAATCAACAGTAAAGAAGGAACACAAGTATTTTTAGATGGTTCGCACTATAAAGAGTGCTACGTCCACCACCAAGGCAGTCCACCTTAGATTTAAATGTGCACTATATTTTCCACTAGTTCTATTATAAAGAATATATCTAATGGATCGTGTACAAAATATTTGACTTGTGTTTGGGGGTTTGGGAATTGAATATCTGGATAAACAAGATATTCAATTGTTCAGAAGAATAGTTTAAAGGAACAACAATAAGAAGCTTAAGATAAGTGTTGATGCAAACCTTCTTGATTGTTGTCGAGGACTTCTTGATCAGTTTACGATCTCTTGAATGCACTGAGTATAAAAACTATATGTTGTTGGAGAATTTCAGAGTATTATTTTCTTCAGTCTTTAATGGTAGTATTTATAGCTGGAGAATTCTTGAGATCCGTTGGAGAAGACGAAGTGTAACAGCTCTATTAGGTTGAATGCATTAAATGCATGGAGTTGTCTTGTAGATTTCATCTTCCCTGATTCTGAGCAGGGAATGGTGTAGAGTTGTTGTAGCAACTGACATGTAAGAAAGTCAGAGTTGCAGACCTGTAATAGTTGGTACAAACTGTAAGAGACATTCTGTTCACCTGCTCTGTCACTGTTCAGAAGTCGAAAGTTTTCTTGCTTTTCGGAAAGCTGGTTAGGCATGTCTGAGAAGTTAGGGAATGTTCTAATTCAAATTCAAACTGATAAAGGATGAATTCAATTAATCCACTAAGACTTGGTGACTGGACACGTCATGCTTGAACATGTGCAGACAAGGTCTGCCGTTGGATGCTGAATTATGTCTTTCGGTGAAGCTTTGCTGAAGTCTTTCGCTGAACCTGTGAAGCCTATAAAAAAACTATTCTATGGCAAAGTTCTAAACACAGTTGCTACTCTAATTAATATGCAGCCCAATTAGCCACCAATGTATTAAACTAATGCAATGTATGAACAGATGTAAATCAAAATACAAATGAGAAACAACAACTAGTGTGATCTTCACTCGCATCTAGCTCAACTGGGCCACACACATATTCAACGACCTCTGCTATCTAATCCTTCATGTGCGTAGCAGCCCCAATCTGAAGCGCCCCTAGGACCGACTCATCAATGTGCTTCTGCAAGCCACCGCCACCATCAACTCTACCGTTCAAGCTGCAGAGCTCAAAAAGGTGACCAAAGACAAACAATTTGCGGCCACCTTCTTGAACAAATTTTTCACTAAGCTGAATGGAAATAGAGTGCTCAGACGGCTACCTACCATTCTTCCTGAGACTAATGAATTCCCTGCAACCATTGAAGTGAGCAGTTTTAACCCTGTTTCTCATATTGCTGCTCTGATGGAACCATGAAGCACTCGTAAGGAGAGACAAGAGTACTGAGACAACCCTGCTGGCACAGCAGTTACAGACATCACACCAAGGGACCGTGTGGAATAGGTACGAACCATGATTGATGAGGCTCAGGAGGTCATTGATACCTTAAGGGAAAGGAAGGCTAGGCACTGCCTTATTGATGCTGAGGTTGACAAATGGATATCTCGGTAAGAACGTGCTGCTAGCGCAACTACAGGTTGCTGGTTGTTAGTCTCAAAGGGGACAATACTAGGCTAGAAGGGGGGGTTGAATAGCCTAGTTACACTTAAAAACTTTTCATGAGAGTTCCTAAAACAAGTACTAACAACCTATTGAAAAGGTTGAAGTAACGAAAGACTTGTTAGGAAGACAGACTAAGTCTACTGGTGAAGCACTACCAATAGACTTTGTTGTTCACTGAAGTTTGATGCTCAAGGGAATAAGTTAAAGAGCAGATAATGAAATCAAACAGTAAAGCAAGAACATAAAGAACACATGGATTTTGACATGGTTCGTACTATAAAGAGTACTACGTTCACCACCAAAGTAGTCAACCTTGGATTTGAAAGTGCACAATGTTTTCCACTAGTTCTATTACAGAAATCTCTAATGGATCATGTACAAAATATTTGACTCATGTTTGGGGGTAGGGAAGTGAATATCTGGGAAAACAGAATATTCACTGTGCTGAAGAACAGTTAATGAAAACAACAAGATGAAGTAAATGAGTAGCAATTAATGTGCAGTCTTCTTGTTTTTGTTGAGGAATTCGTTGATTAGTTTACGATCTCTTGAATGCACTGAGTAAGATGACTTGATGTTGTTGAATAAGTTCAGAGCATTCTCGTCATTGTGTCCTCTTTTTTTTTGTGCTCTGTGTTTTAAGTCTTCAATAGTAGAATTTATATCCGAGCATTCTTGAGACCTTTGGAGAAGATGAAGTGAGTAACAACTCTATTAGGTTGGAAGCATTAAATGCATGGAGCTATGTGTGTTGACTTCTTCTTTATTTTGAAAACTGATCGAGGTATGGAGAGGAGTAGTTATTGAGATGAACAGGTGGAAGACAACAAAGTTGTAGACCTGTAGTAGTTGGTGCAGTCTAAGCGTGTCAGATTGTGTACCTGCTATGTCCACTTCAAGAGGCGAAAGTCTTCATTCTTTGGAAAAGCTGGAAAGTCGTGTTCCTTGAATTCAGGAGTCAATCGTTGAACGATTTAAATTCAAACTAATATTGTATAAATATATGAATTCAAAATCCTCTTGATAAGTGATGAGCTAGACATCCTGATACACGTCATTCTGGTGTTCAAAGGCAGACAAGGTCTGCTAGTAAAGACTGTTGGTGAAGGCTGCTGGTGAAGCTTTAACTGATGTCTTTTGGTGAGGACAGCCGAAACATGTGAAGTCTAAAAAACTATTGTAAAGGCAAAGTTCTAAGCATAGTTGCCACGCTAACAGGTACGCAGCCCATTTAGCCACTAAGTATAGAACCTAATGTAATGTGTGAACAAATGCAAATCTAAGATACAATGAGAAATAACATTGGTGCTTTTACCTCTACGCTCCTTCCTCCTAAAAAAACAGCAACACCCAACCTGCAACCCTAACCAAAGCCTACCGCTCCTACCACCTCATCCTCCCAACCTCCTCCAACTCCTAAACTCTCCAAGAAGAAGACTTCTACGCCAACCTCTTCTGCGCCTGAGCATGTCCAACCTTCCTCTCCCAAGTGCAAAAAATAGTGCCTAACCTCTACCTCAACCCTACCTCCACCAATTCCAAATGAGCCTCTCATCTCTATCCTTATTGCAATTGAAGCAGCCGGATCTCATGTCCAGCAGCCAAGGCATAAAAGGAAATCGACATCTACCTCTTCTTCTTCCATCCTTACCGATCAACCTACACCTCTCCCTTTTAATCCCTCTCCAAATATTTCTTCTCAACCCCTTCCTGCTGAGTCAGTGACTCAAGAGGAGTCTGCCCCTCCAAAGGAGTCTATCCCTTAGGAGGAGTCTACCTATGATTAGGATCCATCTCCATTTCCGAAGGAGTCTCTTGTGAGGTACAAGTGATTACGGAAGCGGGATTTCTACTGCTACCGTACCCATCGCACTTGTTCTCCTTCTCCTTCCTTTTTTTGACTACTTACCTTCCCCTTCACCAATCCATGCTTCACCATAGCCACCTTCCTCACCTCCACCAAAACCCATTTCCCACTCTTCCCCACCACCCACTTCCCCTCTACCACTAGGTCATCCCTTCATATCAGTAGGGATTGATAGGTTCCTCCTTATCCTCCTCTCTATTGAGGACCTATTTACCCCCACCTCCCCAGCCACCAAACCTCCTCTACTCCTTCTCTTTAGCCTACCTTACCCCAAATTTTGGTTTTCCTCCACTTCTGCCCTTCCTACCTCCCTTATAATTGTCTGTGACAACTCGAACACTAACATTGAAATCCCTCTTACTCCTTCTCCCAACTCTCCACCCAAATCTCCTCCCCCTATCCCTCAACCATCTACCTCTTCATCCTTATCCTCTACCTCTACATTTTCATCTCTTCATCCTCTTCCGCACCATCTCCCTCTCCTCAACAGCCTCCCCTGCCCATCCTTGCTGCCGCCGCCTCGGATGCACCTACTTTAGATCCTATCCATATGGATCTACTAATGTATATAAGATCTTGGTTGAAGCCTCTACGCCTACCGCCAGAACTGTTGATGCTCTTCGCCAATTTGAGGATGATGTATGGACCCGTTTTGGTAAAGTCCACAATGATTTCACTGACGTCAAGTTGGAAATTCAACGACGTCAGATAGAATGATATGTTCAGACTCTCTTCCACCATCTATTCTTCTCTATGTCTCTGACCATCTTGGTCGTGGCCGCACTAAGGTTATTGAGTTAATAGAGCAGTATCGTTCTACCACTCGTGAACATGCTAAAGCTGAGACAAAACGTGATAAGGCCATCACGGAGGAGAGACAAATGAAGTCTATGAACAGGGTCCTCATGGATGAGAACAACATGTTGCGTGAGCAACATGAACTCAGAATGCGAGTCTTCCGTGCAAGAAGCGCTAAAGAAGAGCACGCTAGTAGAGTTAAAGAAAATAAACGCAGGCGCAAGGAACAAGAAGTTGCTGCCAAAGACAAAGGCAAGAATAAAATGCATGAATGAACATATCTGTAATATCTCTTCTTTTCTCCTTTGTATATATGCTCATTTGCTTCAAACTCTATGATTTTAAACTCCTTGTTTGAAATACAGAAGTATCTTTTTCAAGTATTCTGTTTTAAATTTGATATGCTCTTTATCTGCTTATATTTCTGCTTGATTGAAATTTAAACTTCTAGTTTAAATTCTATTTAAATTATTTATCTCTACTTATCTAATTGTACTTGGTTTTTACTACTACTTCCTTCCTTGTAAACACTTAAGATTAGTTTACTATATATCTAGGCTACCTAGGATTGAGGCATGTCTACTTTTATAAAACATATTCCTTTTGACATGTTGTTATCAATCCAAAGTGTTCAAAGCCTTCATATTTAGCAATGATGATCATAAGCAAATAGAAGGAAGATTCTTGTTTCTATTTGTATTTTAGATTTGCTTATAATCATTCATTATTTAGTTTTATGCTTAAGTGGCTAAATGGGATGTTTACCAATTAGCATGGCAACTTAGTATAGAACTTAGCTTTGGAATAGAATAGTTTAGACATTGTAATATGTATCACCAGCAGTCTTCGGCAGAGCTTCAACAGAAAACATCAAAACAGCTTCACCAGCAGACCTTGTCTACCTGTGAAGATAGAAGATGTAATTATTTTTGAAGACGTGGATCTAGAAGTCCATCTTAGCATTGCTTTAATGGATTATCTTTTTAGATATTCACACCCGAATATCTGCTAAGTATTTCTCAAGTTGACTTCTTGTATCACACTTACCATAAACCACATGTGTGAATTAAATGAGATTTCCTCTTTAGTGATCCTGAGCAGAAAGGCAGACCAGCACTACAGTCTGATTCATTGTCATTTCTAGCAAAGTTTAGACTGTACCAACTACTTTTGGCTATAGCTATGTCTGTTCATGCACCTTGGTCAAAGCAACAACTCCAGAGTAGACTCAGATCAACGGCTATTTACATTCAATGCATTCAAATAGCTAGTTCAATCTCTCTCATCCATTCATCCAACAGTCTCAAAGGTTCTCTCATATAAATATCGCCATTGAAGATTGAAGAAAAATAATGCTCTAAGAATATTCAACAAACGTCAAGCTCTTACCTTCAGTGTATTGAAGAGATCCTTAACAAATCTGCAAAGTCTACCAACAACAACAAGAAGCTTCTCTAATCATTTCATTCCGTCTGCTTCTTTATTGTTGTTTCATTAACTGTTCTTTAGCACTATGAATATTTTGTGTCAGATAATTACAACACTCACCAAACACATATCAAATATTTTGTACACGATCCATTAGTTATTTCTGTAATAGATCTTAGTGGAAAACATAGTGCACATTTAAAATTCAAAGTTGACCGCTTTGGTAGTAGAAGTAGCACTATTCATAGTGTGAACCATCTCAAAATCTTTGAGTTCTTTCATTAATGCCTTAAATATCCTTAACTATTTATCAATACTTTATCTTACTTCCGTAGCTAACCTCTTTGAGTACTACAAGTCTACTCTTAGACTTAGTCTTCATTTCCTATGTACTTATCCGCTATTGCAACTCTACTGATAGTTGACAGTATACACTTTCAGGAAATTAGCTCAAAGTTTTGAAGTGTACCTAGGCTATTCAACCCCCACTTCTAGCCTAGTATGTGCTCTTTGGGACTAACATAACTTCTCATGTTTCTTGGCTAAGCCGACATAAGAGGATTTAAAGGTATTAAATTCCTCGAGCATATCTTGCATGCCTTTGAGTAGATCTTCCTTGGAGACTTCTCCACAATAATTGTTTTCTTGATAGGCAATAGATGACTCGTCCTCATTTTCTTAATCATACCGAGGTGATGATTCCTGTGCAACAAGGCACAAGTTTTCTTGTTCAGCAAAATCAATGACATCCTCATCATTCGAATCGGTGTCATACCATGTGGTAACTTTGCATTCCTCAATGTCACTAGCTACAAGTCCCCTTTGTTTTGAAACTATTTTGAAGGGACGTTTCTTGTAAGCTTCAAACTTTGGCTTAGGGAATTGAAAAGAAAAGTGTCCAGGATTCCTTAGTTAAAACAGACTTTATTCTTCATTAGGAGTTGTGTTAGCAGATTTTCTAAAATTCTACTGATTTGGTCATGTCTTGTTAAATTTCGTGAAACATTGAAATTTCTTAACGAACATGGCAAATTGTTCGTCAGACAAAATATCATTTTTCATTATTTGAGGTGGAAGAAATTTTAGGAGGTATAGGATTAATGGGCTTAGGTGTCATGGGGGGCAGAGACAAGGTCTTTATAGGTTGATCATTTTCTTGAGCTTGACTAACTTCAAGCTCATATACAGTAAGACTAGCATAGAGACTTCTAAGAGTCATATTTTTCGAATCTTTTGACTCTTTTTAAAACTGTTGCCTTTACATGCCATGTACTACCTAAGGCACCTAGGAATCTCATGTTAATTTATTTCTTTTCATAACTTTTACCTAATGAATAACAAAAATTGACTACCTCAAAGAATCTGTCGTTGGCTTGTCTAAGTGTCTCTTTTGGATCCTTTCTACAGGAGTTGAATTTTTTAATCTGAGTGTAGAGTTTGTTGTCTCTTGTATCCTGGTCATCTTCTAGATACTCGACTAATGCTTCCCAAATTTCTTTGGTTGTTTCACACCTGATTACTTGTTGGTGTGTGCCGGTGTAGATGGCACTGATTATTATGTTGATAGTCTCCTTGTCAAGGTCAACCAACTTTCTATCTTCTTCAGTCCATTCATGTTCTTCTTTAGGAACTTGAGTTGAAGCACCAGCAAGTGAAGCTAAGAGATTTGCTTTTATCGGCACATAAGGACCTGTTTCAACACATTTCTAATAACGACAGTCAATAGCATCCATGTGTCTTCTAATCTTGTCCTTCCATACATCAAAGTAGCCTTTGTCCATGACAGGGACGTGACTAGCATTGGATGTTTGCATCATATGATGATCCATTGGATTTTTTCGCCCAAGAGGTTAGTCTCAGAAAAACTTGTTTTCAAAAGGTTAAGCTATGATACCAATTGTTAGTCACAGTGGCGCAAAATAGGCTAGGGGGGTTGAATAGCCTTTTTAGGTTTTAAAAACTTGTTCGAAATAGGACAGTAGATTCAAAGAAATCTATCGTGTTTTGCAATTAAGTTATCAAATAGGCAATTCAACAGATATAGTATATGTTCCTTCTTTGCATTGATGTTGGATAAGACTTTGTAATAAATAATTAAAATAGATAGAAGCAAAGTAGACATAAGTATTTGAAGTGGTTCACATAGAATTGTGTTACGTCCACTACCAAGATGGTCAATCTTGAGTTTTGAAATGTGCAATATTTTACCCACTAAAGTGATTACAAAATATGATCACTAATAGATAGTGTCCAAAATACTTTTGACCAAGTGTTTCTTTGGGAGTATGATAATCTGTAAACATGAATTATCACACTCGTGCAATGAGGGCTAGACTATGAATACTAGAGAGCAAATGGAATAAAGTCCAGATGATCGCGCTCTTCCAAGTATTGAATGCTTTGAAGAATATAGAGCACTAAAGACTGAAAGATATTAGTAGTTGAAGCTTCAGTATATGCGATAAGTGTTGTGTTTGATCAGGCCTGGCAACCTTCAAGTGCTGCTTATATAGTCTTGAAGGAGCTTCATTTTCGTTGAGCTTGAATCTGAATTTGCAACGGGAAGAACTTCAGGCATTAAATGCATTTTGAATGCATTAAATTCTAATTTGGCATGACAAGGGCACGGCGGCTACAAATGCCCGTAAGTCCTTCGCGGAAGCAGTTTCGAGCAAATGGGAACCACAATCCCAAAACCCTAATAGGGTTACCACGCTGAAGGAGCTCCCTATCCTGCCAAGGCAAGCTGTTACGGTGGATAACGAACCAGGGGTTTTATTCTCACAGGTAGAGATGGAGGCCGCTCATGCACAGTTCGCTAATACCGTTATTCTCAAATTCTCTATGGGCAGACCTTCCTTGCATGTAATCCAGGAGCATATTGCGAAATCATGGCGGCTAACGAGTAGATTCGTTCTAGGTTTATTGGACCCAAGGCATGTAATGGTCCATTTGTTTTCGGCTGAGGATATGGTCAGGGCATTGTCGAAAGAATCGCACATGATTCAACGATGTATGTTTTGATCTTTTCGGTGGACACCAGATTTTACGTATCGAAAGGATAGCCCTAAGGTGGCTGTTTGGGTTAGGTTGCACCATTTACCCTTGTCGTTTTTCAACAACTCTTATCTGCAGAGAATAGGTAATGGGCTGGGAAAATTTCTTCGAGCAGATGACAGGACTTTAGCCCTTACTCATCCAATGTTTGCAAGGATTTGTGTGGAAGTGGATGTAACTGCTCGTTTACCAGAAAGGATGTGGCTGGGTACTTCGAAAGAAGACGATTTTTGGCAAGGAATTGAGTTTGAGGGAAACATTGCTTATTGTTCTGGCTGTGGATTGTTGGGTCATTTGTTGGCTCATTTGGCAACTGAATGTCGTAAGCGCCATAGAGTTGTTGGTGGTAAGGGAAGTGATTTGGGTGAGCGAGGTAAACAGGCTTTAGGAATGGATTCACCTCCCATTCTTCAGCCGATAGACCATGGAAATGAGACTCAACGGGTGGTTGTAGACACGGAGGCTAGGGCACATCCAGTAACGAAATAGTGGCAGTCGGTGAAGATATTGCAAAGAGATAGTCGGGGTTCGACATCACATGCAAAAGATGCTAATGGGCAGTCGAGACAAAGATTATTGATATTACAGCTACTCCTAGAGGGGTTGACAAGACGAATGTCTTGATGTGAAACGGCAAGGTTGATGATACATCGGGTAATGCACAGACCACGGTTGGTGCGAAGATGGTTGATGATACATCGGGTACTACCCAGCCCACGGTTAGTGAGAGGATGGAAGGCTCGCAGAAAGCCAAGTCAGATAAAAGTAAAGATGGTCTATGTGTGGAAGGCAAGGAAGCAAATAATGAGGAAGCTATTTGTGAACAAGTCATAACAAAGAACCCTTTTGATTTATTAGCTGAACTGGATGAAAATGAGGAGGGTTTTGAAGTGATGCCTTGAGGTTCGAAGCCTATGGATGGCAAAAAAGATAAAAAGGAAACAAATTTAGTGCGTTCTACATCGTTCTCTAATCTTTCGGACATCAATCAAGAGAGTAATGAGGTGCTAGAGTTTCAGAATTATTGTCGTAAAATGGGTAAGAAAGCTAAGCAGGCCAAGTTTGACAAGAATAACATTCGGCTTACAAGGGCTAAGAGTTCTAAGGCTAATGCCTCGGATACACAGGCTGAAAATTAAGTTTTAATGTCGATTCTTGTATGGAACGTGCAGGGAATTGGTAATAAAAAAACCTTGGATTATATTAAGGTTTTAATTAGGCAACATAGACCTGCTCTATGTGTTTTTCTGGAGCCCAAGATATCAGAAGATCGGATAGGAAGAATTGCGAAGCGATTGAATTATCTGAGTTATCTGCAGCAAAATCCTATTAACAATCACATATGGTTGATGTGGGATGATAGAATAGATGTTGTTTTGATAGCTACTTCTAGCCAACAGATTACAGTTCGTCTTTCCTTGTCGAATGGGGTGTGTTTGATGGCCTCTTTTGTCTATGCGGCTTGTTTGAGGTTTGAGAGACTAAATTTATGGACGGATTTAATTCATATTGCTTCTAGTTGTTCGGAGCCTTGGATAGTTGGCGGGGATTTTAATATCATTGCGAAAAGGGATGAAAAGTTAGGAGGGTCTGGATATGATATTCATGGAATGGCTGATTTTAATGACTTTATGATTAATGCCGGTCTTGGAGACGCTGGTTTTGCAGGCAGTAAATTTACATGGTGTAACAATCATGAAGATGGTACTAGGATATGGCAAAGGATTGATAGAATCTTACTAAATGGTTTATACACAACAAAATATGGTGGTGCTTCTGTTGATCATCTATGTCGTTTCAGATCTGATCATTCTCCTCTTCTTGTTGGTTTTCCTTTTAGCCCAAAGCCGAAAAGCCAATTCAGGTTTCAGTGTATGTGGATAGATCATCCAGATTTTCAGACTTTTGTCGCAAATCAATGGTATAGGGCTGTGGATGGGACGGCTATGGAGATTCTTCACATGAAGCTGCATTATTTACGGAAGGAGTTAAAGAGATGGAATTGGGATATTTTCGGTAATGTTCATCATAAGTTAGCTCAACAACAAGATCGGGTGTCGTATTTGGAGGATGTTTGTATTAATCAAGGAGGAGACCTTGCGCTCGCTGCTTTAGCCAAAGCCAAAGAGGATCTTGATCAATTACTTAAATGGGATTCGGAGCTTTTACAACAGAAATCTAGGCAAATGTGGCTGCAGGATGGAGACCAAAACACCAGTTTTTTTCACGCGAGTTTAAAGGATAGGCGTCGAAGAAATTTGATCAAAATGTGAAATGAGGATGGCACATGGTGTAATGATGATAAAACTATAGGGGATAGAGCGGTGGATTTTTTTGGTAGACTTTTCACTAGGTTAGATCATGAGGTTTTGGAGGGCCTTTTTCATCAGTTTCCTAGATCAGTTGAAGGGCACGATAACGAACAGCTGGAAGCTGTTCCAAATGAGAAGGAGATTTTGGCTGCTATTCAAGGGTTGAATCCTAACAGTGCTCCGGGGAATGATGGCTTTACGGGTTGGTTTTTCAGTTCTTGCTGGGACATTATCAAATCAGATGTTGTGAATGCGGTTCAAGCTTTCTTTAAGGGGACAGATTTGCATAGAGGTTTGGCTTCCACGACTATAGTTCTGATTCCTAAAATTGATGAGCCTACAAATCTGGGGGACTTCAAGCCTATAAGTCTTTGCCCGTTTGCAGGAAAAATTATTTCAAAGATTTTGGCCTCCTGTTTGGCTAGTGTGTTGCCGCGGATCATTTCATTTGAGCAAACGGGCTTTGTTAAGGGTCGGGGCATTCATGAAAATGTGGTTTTGGCTCATGAACTGGTTCATAGGATAAATAGTCGTACGAGGGGTGGCAATGTGGTTTTTAAGTTCGATATGTCGAAAGCATATGACAGACTTGAATGGGACTTTTTGTTGAGAGCCATGAAAGTGTGTGGCTTTAGTGAGGGGGTTTGTGGTTTGGTATGTCGTCTTCTTTGCAATGTTTGGTATACAGTTAGACTGAATGGTGGCAATTACGGTTATTTTAAATCCTCTCGTGGAGTTAGGCAGGGTGATCCTTTGTCGCCTCTGTTGTTTATAATTGCGCAAGAGGTGCTCTCTTTTAACCTCAAAGCCAGTATAGATAGGGGTTTAATCATGCCGTAGGCTCATGGAAGGGGTGGTTTGGTAATTTCTCATTTATTATATGCAGATGATATGCTAATATTCTGTTGGGCTAATAAAAGATCTATACAGGCTCTTCGTAAATTGTTTAGTGATTATGAAGAGGCTTCGGGGCAGATGATTAACTTTGGCAAAAGTGGTTTTTATGTGTCCAAGCATTGTCAGAATAGGAAAATTCGGCAGATTGCAGATTGGTCGGGATGTGGTCATAAAATGTTCCCTATGATTTATCTTGGTCTTCCTTTATTTACAGGAAGAATAAAAGCTCTTTATTTTGATGGTCTGGTGTCGAAAGTGATTCGTCGGATAGATGGCTGGAAATCTCACCTTCTCTCTTTTGGGGGTAAGATTACCCTTCTGCGGTCAGTGCTTAGTAGTATTCCTATCTATACCTTAGCAGCTATTTCGGGTTCCCAATAAAATTCTGCTTTGCATTGAAGCTGCTATGTCAACTTTCTTATAGAACAATCAAGGGGAATCTCACACTCATTGGGTGGCTTGGGAGAAAGTTTGTAGACCAATAGAAGAGGGAGGTTTGGGTCTTTGTTCGCTAAAACAAATCATGGCTTCTCTTCAGGTGAAATTAGCTTGGACAGTTTTGCAAGGTAAGAATTTATGGGCTCGTTTTGCGGTGTCTAAATATGGACTTTCGGGTAATGTTAATAATGTAGTGATGTCGCCGATTGGTCGAGCTATTTACAGCCATATGAAAGAGGTGCAAGATAGTAGTGAATGGCTAGTGGGGAGAGGGGATATATCTTTCTGGAGTGACAATTGGTGTGGTGTAATTCTTGAATGGCCTCTTCCGATTGACATCCATCTTTCTGTTCGCGAGGCTCTCCCTCAGCTGGATCAATTTGCTTATTTGATTTCAGATGACAATCTTGCTAGAATCAAAAGAGTTCAATTGCATGATAGTAGGGACGATAAACTTGTTTACAATCGCACAAAATCTGGCGAGTTTATGGTTGCAGCTCATTGGCATTCTATGCGATATCATTGGCCTCGACAATGGTGGGCAGGAAAGATTTGGCAAAGGTGGATTCCCCTTAAGATTAGTGGTTTCTTTTGGAAATTGCTAAATGGTGCTCTTCCTGTTGACTTATGTCTTCATTCCAAACGCATAGCCATTGTTTCTAAATGTGTGTGATGTACTCGGAAGCATGATCAGGAGTCGATCAGTCACTTGTTTTTGCATTCTGAAGTGGCAGCATTAGTATGGCACTTCTTGGCTCGCCATTTTTATACAGTAGATTCATACATGAGTATTCCCCATTTAATTTCAGTCTGGATGTATAAAACTTTGACGAAAAATCAGTATGGGGCCTGTAAGATAGGAGCTATTCTGTTAGGGTGTTGGGAGATGTGGAAAGCGAGGTGTCGAGCTGTTTTTGATAATGCTCCAATGCGAGGAGAAGCTATTTTGGCAGAAATTCGAAGAGGCTTACATGATTTTATGGCTGTTTATAAGTCGAAGGTTGAAGTCGGTGCTTTGGCTAAAGTGGAGCTTCAAGCTTTATGGGTCCCGATCAAGCAACTTATGGTTCATCAAGGTAAATGGGTGCGATGGGAACCACCCCCTTTGGATACTTATAAACTGAACACTGATGTTTTGACGAAGAATGGCATTTGTACAAGGGGTGGTATAATTCGAAATTATCAAGGTAAGTTGGTGTGTGCTTTTTCCAATTTCTATGGATAGGGCTCTAACACTTTTGCGGAGGTCTCAGCTTTACGTGATGGTCTAGCTTTATGTCGCAGTTTAGCGTTAGAGAAGGTATTCATTGAGACTGATCCGTTAGTTGCAGCTAGAGGTTTATTGGGCACTTATAGTTTTCCTTGGCAGTATGATTATGAGCTTAGTGAGTGCAAGGATTTATTGGGATCGTATAATCTCCGGCATGTTTATAGAGAGGTCAATGGTGTGGCTGACAAACTGGCAGAGGTGGCGCATTCTGTGGTTTTATATACCTGTTATGAAGAAGTGCAGCAGCTTCCGCAGTCTGTGAGACAAGCTTATAGAATTGATAGATGGGGTATTTTTAGCTTTCGTAGCTGAGTTTTTGTATTTTGAGGTTAGGCTCCTCCGTCTTCCCGTCTGTGGGATTGACTGGTTGTCCCCCTCCTTGTATCGTTTTCTTTCTTTTATTAATAAAATTCTGCAGGGTGCCGCCTCTGCTTCCAAAAAAAAAATTCTAATAGTTGTTGCACCCTCGTTTGATTGGATCATATAAACGATCCTGAGACTAATTCTTCCGCAAGGTTTCTTTTGCTATAAAGGAGCAGACACAAGGTTGCACTAGGAGTAGGAGTACTAAGTCTACAACTATATTTAAAATGGTAGTAAGGACTGACAAACCCACGTGCTCTAAAATTCAACTTTCTTTGACGCCATTTGTTTAAGTTAAAGCAGCAGATTTTGGATGAAATATGATATTCTTCATAGCAATCTTCAAAGCACTTCGAGGTAGTCTAGCCATACCTTAAGTCCAAAAGATCATTTCCAGCCTAATTGATACGAATGCCCCTTAGCCAAATCTTTTAAGGACTCGAATTCGGCTACAAGAAATTTACAATATTAAACAAGATGGGAGCATCCAGGAGCTTTGAGGGCAATAGGAGGTATCCTGGTCATGTGGGATAATAGGGTTCTATCTAAAATGGGTACAGTGAAACATCGATTCTCATTGTCTTGTTTGCTAAAAAAATTAGATAATGATATGTTATGCGTTTTCTAAGGACGTATATGGCCCTTGTCTGATGTGTCTCGTAGATAATTGTGGGTCAAACTAAAGGTGGAAAAACAGAGGTGGAATTACCCTTGGTGTATTGGGGTGATTTCAATGTGATCAGGTATCCACATGAACCAACGGGTTCTTGCAGATTCTCACAGGCGATGTTGGTATTTAGAGATTTTATTGATGACATGGCTTTGATAGATCTATCGAGACCGATTCACATGGTTCAGGAATAATTCTAGTTCCCAATTGCTCCAGAATTGATAGATTCTTTGTGTCCGTAGAATGGGAAGAATGATACAGTAGTTTGGTCCAGTCCCGTTTGCCTTGAATTCTTCCTAATCATGCTCCATTACTTCTTGAGTGTGGTGGTATAGTGAAAGGGAAATCGCCATTTCATTTCAAAAATATGTGGTTAAAGGGTTTCTTGATTGGATTCAGACTAAGTGGGCACATCATAGACTGGAGGGAGATCATAGTTTTAGCTGGGGAAGAAGTTGAAACTTCTTAAAAAAGATCTCATTGTGTGGAATAGGGAGACTTTTGGGAGGATTGAGGAAAAAATTAAGGTAGTGCTGGAAGGTATTCAGATTCTAGATTCTAAAGAGAGTTAGGAGAGTTGACCGAGGAGGAGTTCATTCGACATATTGAGTTGAGGAAGGAGGCAGAGATTTTGTTAAGTAAAGAGGAAACTTGTTGGAGACAGAAATCTCAGGTTCAATGGCTCAAGGAAGGCGACACGAACTCTAATTTTTTTCATCGAATGGCGAATGCAAATAAGAAGGCTAATAACATTCATGGAATTTTTATTGATGGTATTTTATGTGCTATTTTGGAGCCTAAAATTGGTGGGGATAGAATTGATAAGGTTGCGAAACGTTTGAGGTTTTCTCACTACTTACACAAAATCCGAATTAATACTCACATATGGTTGTTTTGGGAGGAAGGTGTTGATGTCAGTTTTGTGTGTGCGTCATCCCAACAATTGACGGTCCGAGTTCATAAAGATGATAGGATATTTTTAGTTTCCTTGTGTATGCTCTTTGCTCTCGATGGGGTCGTGAGGATCATTGGCAAGATCTTGTTGATATTTTTGATACGTATTTAGAGCCTTGGATAGTGGGCGGAGACTTTAATATGATCATGAATACGTCTGAGAAGTTGGGAGGGAATGGTTGGGATTTTAATAGTATTAATGACTTTATGGAGTTTAGGCATGTAGCAGGCTTGGATGATGTTGGTTGGAAGGAAGTATTTTTACTTGGTGCAACGATCATCACGATGGATCTAAGATTTGGCAAAGGTTGGATCGTGTTCTAGCTAATGGAGCCTATAAAGTGATCCTTCTTGCTATTCGGGTAACTCATTTGGCACGATCTAATTCTGACCATGCTCCTTTGTTATTGGAGTTTCCGCCAATAAAAAAGGGTAAGGTGATTTTTAGATTTCAACGTATGTGGTTGGATCATCCGGATTTCCTGAAGTTTGTGGAAAATCAATGGAAGCGGTATGTTGATGGTAACCCTATGAGGTTTGGCACATAAAGTTACATTTTCTTTGCAAGGAATTAAAAAATTGGAACCGGTCTATTTTTGGAAACATTCAGAGAATGATCTCAAGTCATCAAGATAATATTCTGAGGTTAGAAATGGAGTTACAACAAGGCGGTCCTATGTCGTCGGAGGGTGATATTAAGGTTAAGAAACAATGTCTTGCTTAGTGTGTTAGCTGGGACGTGGAGATGCTTCAACAAATGGCTAGGTAGAGTTGGCTTCGGGATGGGGATCGAAATACGAAGTTCTTTCATGCCTATGTAAGGGAGCGGAAGAAGGCTAACACTATCAAGATTAAAAATGTTGATGGATCATGGTGTGAAGATGATGATACTGTAGGGAATTGGTTCTTATCGCTTCTCTCTCAGTCAGATCATGAGCTAAGGGAGGATTTATTTACTCAAACTCAGGGTAGGCTGTAGGTGACTGATAATAACTCTATATGTAGACTTCCTAGGGAGGAGGAGATCTGGAATGTTATCAACGACATGAATCCTGATAGTGCTCCAGGTAATGATGGTTTTACGGGTTGGTTCTATCGTGGGTGTTGGGATATTATTAAATCTGATGTGGTTTCATGGGGCTGAGGTGCATCGTGGTATGGCTGCTACTACTTTAGTGTTGCTTCCTAAAGTCAAAGTTCCAGCTGATTTTGGTGACTTCCGCCTAGAAGTCTTTGCAATTTGTCCAGTAAAATTTTATCCAAATTATGGCTAGTAGGATTGCTTTGCTACTCCCTGGATTGATTTCTAAGGAGCAGGCTAGTTTTGTTAAAGCTTGATGTAGCTGGTGTTTTTGCTCTGTCGTTTAGATAATTTTAGTTGTCTTCTTTTTATAAGAGGTCAGGCTCCTTTGTCCCCCCGATTGTTCGGGTTTGGCTGGTTGTCCCCCTCTCGTTTGTACCGTTTTTTCTGTTATATATAAATCGCAGGTGCCGCCATGCTTCGCCAAAAAAAAAAAAAGAAGTTTTGTTAGAGGGAGGAGTATATAGGAAAATGTGATGATGGCTAATGAATTGGTCCATAGGATTAATTATAAGACTTGCAGGGGAAATGTGGTTTTTAAGTTGGACATGTCTAAAGCGTATGATAGGGTGAAATAGGATTTTCTTTTACGTGCTCTTCGATCTTTTGGCTTCAATAATGATAGTTGTTCTCTTATCTATCGGCTGATTTGTAATAATTGGTATTCACTGCGAATTAACGAGAAAAGCTTTGGGTTCTTTAATTCTTCCCGTGGTGTTAGACAAGGTGACCCCTTGTCTCCTCTGCTGTTTGTGCTTGCTCAAGAGATCCTTTCCCAGAATATTAACATGGCCATTCAAGTTGGTCAGATTCTTCCATATAGGCATGGGCGTGGAGGTGTGGTTGTGTCGTATCTCTTGTATGCAGATGATATGCTTCTATTCTGTAATGCGGGGAAAAATCTATTCAGGAGCCTCGTGGTGTTATCCATAGGTATGAGGTTGCTTCGGGTCAACTCATTAATTTGGCCAAAAGTGGATTTTATGTGTCTCAGCATTGTTCTCAAAGGAAGCATAGAGAAATTGAAGATTGGGCGGGATGTTCGAATCGCCTTCTCTTGTTACAGTACTTGCGGATTCCTCTTTTCATGGTAGATCCAAAGGCATTTATTTTGAAAATCTTGTGGGTCGCATTGTTCAAAGAATTGAAGGTTGGAAGTCTCATTTGTTATCATTTGGGGGAAAGCTAACATTGCTAAAGTCAGTTCTATGTAGCATCCCTCTATGCACTCTTGCTGCTATTAAAATTCCAAAAGTTGTTCTTAATCGTATTGAGCAAACCTTTGCTTCCTTTCTATGGAGTTCTAAAGGGGAGAGACGTGTTCAGTGGATTGCTTAGGAATCCATATGTCGGCCTGTTTCAGAGGGAGAGCTTGGGTTAAGGCTGTTGCCTCATATCATTGTTGCTCTTCATGCTAAACTTGCTTGCGCTACGTTACAAGGTTCGTGTTTATGGGATGATTTTGTGAAATCTAAATACATGGATACGGGTTTATGTAATAATCAGCATATTGTATCGTAAGGTTGGAAAGCGGTGGCTATTAGTCCCAAAGGGCACAATAATAAACTAGAAGGGGGGGTTGAATAGCTTATTAAACACTTAAAACTTTTCGTAATAATTCCTAAAACAAGTACTTGCAATCTATTGAAGAAATTGAAGTAGCGGAAGACTTGCAAGGAGAAACAGATCAAGTCTGCCGGTGAAGCACTACCGGTAGACTTAGCTGATTACTTAAGTTTGCTGCTAAAGGAATAAGTTAAGGGAATCGAAGACAGTATAAAACAATAATCAACAGAGGAAGATTAACACATGTATTTTGACATGGTTCGCACTATAATGAGTACTACGTCCACCACCAAGGCAATCAACCTTGGATTTAAATGTGCACTTTTTCCACTAGTTTTATTATAGAAATATCAAATGGATAGTGTACAAAATATTTGACTTGTGTTTGGGGTTGGGGGAATTGAATATCTGGAGAAACCGAATATTCAAGGTGCAGAAGAATAACAAGGAGTACGACAATAAGAAGCAAATGACTAATAGTTGATGCAGATCTTCTTGTTGTTGTTGAGGACTTCGTCGATTAGTTAATGATCTCTTGAATGCGCTGAGTATAAAGACTTGATGTTGTTGAATAGATTCAGAGCGTTAATTTCTTTAGTCTTCCATGGCAGTATTTATAGCTGAACATCCTTGAGACCGTTGGGGAAGACAAAGTGAGAAACAACTTTATTAGGTTAAATGCATTAAATGTCTGGAGTTGCTTTGTTGACTTCATCTTCAACTGAGACTGATCATGGTATGGTGAAGAGTGGTTGCAGCAACTAGCAGGTGGGCGAAAAACAGAGTTGCAGACCTGCAGTAGTTGGTACAGTCTGTTTGTGTCAGACTATGCACCTGCTCTGTGACGACCCGACCCGGATCCCAAGACGAAATCCCAAGGTCGTGCCGCCAGAAAGCAAATAACAACAAACAAGTTGCAATTAATGGGTAGGGCCATAACGGCGATACGCCAACAACTCAAAACATATGCGGAAGCAAAATATAATATAACAGTGGCGCCCGAGCTAACAAGCTCAAACTAAAAACAACCAAAGAGATAATTAAATCTCTCGGTCCAAAAATTCGACTCGCGTGCCGCAACATTGGGCACGTAGGACTAATCTCCCTGTCATGCAGTTCAATATATAACATAATATAAACCAAGTCATCGGCGAAGCTACGGCCGGAACCCAACATTACACTAAGTCTAAGACTCTAGTCTAACAACTCAACGGCTAAAATCATGCCGGAGAACAAACATAAAACTTTACTGTTATGAAAGCATATCAAAACATGATCACCAAGTTATATCAAGCGCGACTAACACAAGTCGGCTACCAATAACACAAGTACCAACAACAGGATAGCATATGGAATCATAACCATGAATATACACCCAGCACGACTACTACTTGTCGGCTACCAAAAGAATAGGCTAAACAACATAATTACAAATATCACAATTCACATTTAGGTTGCTACCCCAACATGAAGTTTACATAACTTCATCTTTCCCAACGACCTCACCAAAAACAAATAAACTATCTAAGTAGCAACCTTGCCAAAAATAATACTTCGTCAACGCAATCTTCTTGATTTACTTGGATCCGCACGCTCGGCTCGGATCTAGGGAAAACAACCAACAAATAAAAGTAAGTCACAAAGACTTAGTAAGTTACTAACCGTAACTTCCTATCATGGCATAATGCTCAATCATAAATTACATCATGCTATCGTCATGAAATAACCTTATATAAAATCATGTTATGGCATCCATGCTCAACATTAATAAAACATGTTATCATTGTAGTATAACATCTCACTAAAATCCATGTCAAGGCATTTTTATGCTTAACGATCATAATTCTTGTTATTGGTATAACATAGCCTTCCAATGATTTACATGTCAAGGCATATAAGCTTAACAACAATAATTCATGCTTCTGGTATAATACCACATTCGAATAATATTCATGGTAAAGCATATTAGCTTAACAACAGTAATTCATGTTATTGTTATAACATAGCCTTCCCATAATATTCATGTTAAGGCATATAAACTTAACAACAATGATCCAGGCTTTTGGCATAATACATCATTCAAATAATTTTCATGTTTAAGCATTCATGCTTAACAACCTTGAACAACATGTTATCTATAAAGTATAACATTTATGAAACCAAATCAACCATCATATCATATCCAAACCACCAAGCACATTATTCACATAAGTACTTGTGAGACAATTCATATAAAAGGGATATGATACCATTACCAATTCTTCCGCGCGTGTCGCTCCTGCAAAAACACGTGCAAAACCTTTATGTGCCCTCGATATCCCTCTCGTAGATATCGACGTCCCGCGATCTCCGCTCGAGTTCCATAGTTATCAAAGTCATGTGTATTACTACAACTGAGATAAACTACTTCCCCACCGTGGCCATCGATGGAGGGGTGTGTGCAAACCCGGCACGGCGATCCATCGCGATCACGAATCTCACAATTCGTGAAGACGATGTATCGTCCCACCAAAAACTCAACAAACCGACTCCAGCTGGACTCAAAACCCAAGCACAAGTAATATATACTCATATGCTCAAAACAAGTAGGTAAACACTCTACCATCAAACTAGTCATGCATTTCATCCACAACTAGCATAAATATCACAACCGAGAATCATATAAGCTCTCATAATCAAGTGTGCTTCACACACTTCAAAACTTCTTGGAGGCTCGACCTCCATGAATTCTACCCGAAATTCCGTAGGACTTAAGATTATAGTTCCTAGGATTCATACTAACCCAAAGGTTGACTCCGTTGAGTCCAATCTAAACTTTCCGAAAATTCAAGGAATAGAAGCATGGGCTTCAACATCCCCCTATGTTCATAACTATTGCCAAAACCATGTCCCCAATGTTCAATGAACTCATATAAACCCAACGAAACATTTAACAATGTAACATAGAACAATTTGCCATTATGTGCATAAATTCGTTCTTATCACCTTACCAATCATAATCTCCAATTCATGATTAAATCACACAACATGGTTTAATAAGCTCTACTAAACATGTATAATATAATAATTAGGCTTACAATCAAGTTTAACAAGCCAAAACACAATTTGGGGAAAATCCCCTTCCAAGCATCTCAACCAAATCAAGTTCAATATCCATGGGAAATTCACATAACCAAGTTTAATAGGCTATTTAGAACATGAATTTCACATAATTCAAGGTCTCACATAGGTTCAACCAACTCCACCATCAATTTGAAAACCTAGGGTTCATGCATCTCTACAAACCCTAACAATGGCATCCATTGACCTCACATAGCATAAATGGTTGTTTCCCTAGGGTCAATGGAGCCCAAAAGAAGAGGAAGAGAGGTAGAAACTTACCCGAATTTCAGCCTCACAATCTGTCAAACCCGAACCTAGAGAAGAAGTCGTTCTCCTCACTTCTCTCTCTTCAAACTCACGGATTGAAATGGGGGAAGAAGACTCCTAGCAATGGCCACCAAGCTCAAGCCCTTCAAAACCCTAGAAATCACCTTCTCTCAAGCTTCCTCTCAAGTCTTGGCTGAAGTGTTCGCAGAAGAAGCAAGGAGAAGTCGTATCTGTTTGGCCGAACAAATGAAGTGTGCGTGAGTTTTTGATTTTATAAGGGGAATTAATTCTCCTTAATCACTCACTAATCAACCCCTAATATCTCTAATAGGTGTTTAGGATTAGTTTAGGCTAAGTAGGAGGGTTTAGGTTAGGGTTAAAATGGGTTTAAGTGGTTAAAAATTCGGACAGTGCACAAAAGGGATGCAAAATCCCGTAATTGTGCAGCAGGGACCCTTGCGGTCGCTTGCTATCCACATGATGCGACCGCATCATAGCTTCTTACACCAATTCCACTTCCGTTGATTCCTTGCTCGGTCCCGGACTCTCCCGCATGCATTCTCGAGTCCTTCCAAGCCAAAAATGGTCTACAATCCAACCTTAATAACCTCCAATCCATAACCAAAACAATCAAGTCTCAACCTCAACAAAACAAGGCCAAGAACTCAGGCAGAACTCTCCCGAACGACAACCGAAAAAGTCGAACGGAGAAGGGTTAACGCTAGAATCAAACTAGCAACCAAACCGACGATGCAACACGCATCTAACCAACATCCAAGGCATGTTAATTATGTTATAAATGCCCTCTAACAATTATCCATGTGATAATAACATAAATCACAAACCCGAGACTCAACGCATCTCGCGAAAGAAAATGCATACGTGTTTCTCAAACAACGTCAACGAACATGCTATTGACTCTAAACATATACGGGAGCTAAATGAACATATTTATGATGATTATAATATATATGAATCCATGCATAACACAAGCAAGCCATAATTCAGGGTTTTACATGCTCTGCCAAATTTCAGGAGGCGAAAGTCTTTATGCTTTTTCAGAAAAGCTAGAGGGGCGTGTCTAAGAAGTCAAACGCTGATTGAAGACGGATTGATTCAAATTCAAACCAAATAAAGATGAATTAAATAATCCACTTGAGCTTGATATCCAGATGAGTTGGACACGTCATGCTGTCTAAGAGCAGACAAGGTCTGCTGCTGAAGGCTGCTGGTGAAGTCTGCCGGTAAAGCCTTCAGCCGAAGTCTTCTGCCTAAACCTGTGAAGTCTAAAACTATTCTAAGGGCAAAGTTCTATACACAGTTGCCACGCTAACTGGTACGCAACCCATTTAGCCACTAAGTATAGAACCTAATGTAATGAATGAGAAAATGCAAATCAAGATACAGTGAGAAACAACAATCTCCTCCTATTTGCATCTGGTCATCATTACTTACAACTGAGGGCTATGAAGGCTTTAGGATAGATAATAGCATGTTAGAATACTGTTAAGTTTTATAACAGTAGTCATGCCTCTATCAAAAAGAACGCCTCAAATGTAACAAATAATCTAAGTGCTTACAACAGAAGAGATAAAGCACAAGGATTAGAGACAACAGTTTAAATGAATTTAAACTGGATGTTTAAATTCCAAGTAGATATCTAAATTTAAATAACATGAATTTAAATAGTAGACAATTTTTTGAAAGGAATGAACTTCGGTATTTCAAACAAGAAGTTTAATTTGTACAAAGTTTTCAAAAAAATAGATAGATATAAAGGATAAGGATAGAAAGATATGAGCTACCATGTCCTTTTTCCTTTTCCTTTGGCTGCTCTGTCAGCTGCTTCTCTTTCTCGGCGTTGGCGCTCGAGTTTTTCCACTCTTCTGGTGTATTCTTCATCAACAGAGGTTTGTTGTCTGGTGGAGCGAGAACGGTAGTCAAGTTCTTCTCGAAGTCTATTGTTCACGTCCATAAGAGTTCCGTTCATAGACCGCAGTTGTCTCTCCTCCATGATGGCCAGATCACGTGCGCGCTCAGCTTGAATCCGATCATGTGAAGCATTGAGAGCATGATCGTTGAGATCTAGTACAGGAGGGCGGCCATGACCCAGATGGAGGGTTATGCTGTGAAAGAGTTGGTAGAAGAGAGTAGATAATAGTCTTACACACTCGTTGCGCTGAGCCTCCATATTGATCTTCAGATCGGTAGACTCATGTCTGACCTCTCCAAACTTCGTCCAAACATCCTCTTGAAACTGACAGAGGATTGCGGCAATTCTGTCGGCAATCTTGGATGATTCAACGGCAATCTCAGCAGCTGCTGTGGAGATACTTGTCAATTCTCCCAGCCTATTGTAGATGGCATCCATACGTCTCAGGATTTCATTGTTAGCCAGTCGGGACGAAGAGGGGTCGAGGTTCACTTGAATGGACTCATCAGCAGCAGTAGACAAGGTGACAGCACTGGTGGCTGCAGTCGGTCGGAAGGGCTGCTAGAGGGGGGAGTGGCTGAGTTTGAGGTGGAAGAGGAATCGGGTGTAGGACATGTATGGGTAGAAGATGAATTGGACAGAGGTAGGGATGGAGGAGGGGTTAGGGGGATTTCAATATTAGTGTCCGAATGATCACATATATTGGAAGGGGTTGGTTGGGGTTCAGTGGAGAACCAGAAGGAAGGAGGGGGATAAGAAAGGGCTTTTGGTCTCATAGGTTCAGGTTCTGGTGGTGTAGAAGGGTTGGTTTGGGTAGGAATGGCGTGGTTTCGTTCGAATAGTGTAGTTGGGTTGGTGTGGGTAGGAGTGGGTGAAGATGGAGTAGATGGGTTTAGTGAGTAGTTGAAAGGGGAAGGAGGTGTTGGAGTTGGTGATCTGGTTTGCTCCTCCTGAGGGATAGACTCCTCAAGAGTTATGGGCTCTTCCTGAGGGATAGACTCCTCCGGAGGGTTAGGCTCCTCCTGAGTAGATGACTCAGTAGGATTGGTTGAAGAAGGGGTAGGTTTTTAGTTGCCAGCAGACTTCCTTTTCTGCCTCAGCGTCTGGATAGGAGATCTAGAGGCTTCATCGACAGAGATGATAGGGTCTGCTGGTGGCTTAGTTGGAAGGCCTTTACGCAAACACCTACGTTTAGGCTTGGGTGAGGGCGATGGTTGGTTAGAAGACGGTCGTTTAGGGGTTTGGGATGGTTGGGGAGTGGATGTTGTTGGTTCAGGTTGGGATGGCTGGGGAAAAGAGGTTTGTCCAGCAGCAGAAGAGGGGCTGCCAGCAGACTTTGCATGTCTACCGGCCTTCAGTTTCTTCCGTATCTAGGCTTCTTGAGACTCTTTTGCTTCAGCTTCTAGCCTAGCCTTGGTATCTACCTTGGTCTTGGCACGGATGTTAGCCAAGACTTCAACCTCATCTGGTGAGAAATCAGTCTCCTGTCTGGTCTTTGCAACCTTAACGCGCTTCCAAATGTGCTCAGACTCATCTGCCAGCTCTTTGGCTTCTTGCAGAATGTCACGGGCAATGGCAGAGGTTGCCTTATTAAATCTTGCCTTGGCTGTACGGATGGCTGTACTGGAATCATCATGCGTGTCCATGTCGAATCGCGTGACCACCATAGGAGTGAGCTTTGCCACTTTTTCAGCTGTAATATTGGGGAGCCCTATTTGTTGCCTCCTCTTATTCTCGTGTTCGACGTACTTGTTGAGGAAGGTAGCAGTCCGCTATTTGTCCTTTGTCACCTTTGTGAGCTCTTCTGGCTTAACGGCAGAGTTGATCTCTGGCGTATCCCTTAGCAGGGTGTTGATCAGCCGGACGAAGGGCCTCTTGTTGGAAGGGCTGTCCTTCACTGTCATGATGTAGTTGCGGAGCTCGTTGAAGATAATAGTGTCGTAGTTGAGGTGAGTCCTTTGGTGAATAGCGCTTGAAAGGTTGAGTTGTTGGGCTGTGAAGATGTCATGGGCTCTGTTTTTTAAATAGCAGAGACTTGGCCAGCAGATGACTGGAAAAGTAGACGTCCAAGGGAAAGACGTTCCTTAGCATTTTTCCTTGAGGTTCCCTTGGAGTATTGGTTCCCCTCATTGTTTCCCAGGCTCTGTTAGCCTCAGCAATGGATAGCTCACTGTCTCCGCCATAGTGAACTCCAATGACTTTGGATATCACCTTGGCAGACAGAGAGAAGGGACGTCCATGAATCCACCCTCGAATAGCGGAAGGCGTCTTGGGATTTATCTCCATGCGCTGGTAGAATTCTTCAGCGAGGAGGTTGTTGTAGTCTTCGTCGTGAAGACAGAAGAGAGGGAGAATCCCAGACTCATTCATGTCATCACACATTTTTGCTCCGGCAACGAATGTGCGAACAGTCTTTAAGTTAATGCACATGCCCAGGAGGTATACGTTCAGTGCCAGCTCCTGAATGATGTCGTGAGCGGCAGGATAGAAAGGGAACCCAGGAATGTTGACGGAGGGGCCAAGGTTAATGACTTGTTCAGGATCAAGCACCTTCCTCTTGCCGGTTTCTGACTTAGTAGATGATTTCACCTACAAAATCAGTTTTTAGAAATTAGGGCTTTTCACATTGACAGAACAAACAAGCAAAGATTTCATTTTTAAGAAAAATAAAATAAATTTTCAGATAGAAAATTGAAACCCTTCAATGTTGTGAGAAATACATACAGAGAAACATCAATAGTTAGTTCTCGAAGGAATAATTATTTAACGCACAGAGAAAACCATTGGTTTCAAGGTTTTTGAAATGGACAACAATGGCGGAAACTGTCAGGATACGGAAAGCGTCCTTTCAGATTCCTCAAGGAAACAACTCAAAAGAAGAAATTTAAGCATAAAATCATAAGAGAATAATCTAAAGAGTATCGTAAAGCTTACCATTGTTGCTGTAAGGGAGAAGAAGCGAAGAACAAAGAAGAATAGAAGCAGTTGCAGAGACGAACAAAGGGTTTGAGTAGAGAGAGAATGTTTGAGGGAAAGAGGGTTTGTGTGTGACGACCCGACCCGAATTTCTATACGAAATCCCAAGGTCGGTCCGTCAGAACAAACTAAGAGACGGACAAGCACCTGCTAAGCATAATGGTGCAAGTCAAAAGATGACCTAACAAGCTCGAAACAGGAAAGTAAAGCCATAACGGCGATACGAAATAACAAAACTAAAACCTGCGGAAGCAAATCATAAGTAGAACCAAAGCCTTTAATCCTAAACCAAGGAATGCAAGGCTGAGAGACAACTATCACTCGACAAATCTACGACGCACGTGACGTAACATTGCGCACGGGCAACAAACCATTGACAACCAAAGACCGGCAAACCAACAAAATCCCAACCTGATAAACAACCACTCATCGGCTATAATGTGCCGGAGGGACAATTCAACTACAACAATATTATTTCAAATGCTAAACCACCAACCAAGATCTCACGACTAAAGCTGTCGGAGATAGAAACAACAATAACACAATACTAGAATTGACGAGCCACACTTACTCGAAATGACAACGGAAATAACTTCTAAAAGATACAACAGCTCGACTATACTAGCCGGCTCCCAAATACATAACAATAAAATACTAATAAGATCTACCCAAGTAAAGTCTACATAACTTTACATCCGTGTCTCACAAATAAATAACAACAATAATAATAACTCCAAGCTTATTAACTAGAAATCGCTATCAATATCGGCGTACTAACGGGATCACTGCACACACTAGGGAAAACAACCACATGGAGTGAGTCATAATGACCCAGTAAGTTACGAAATGCATCTATGTGACGACCCGACCCGGATCCCAAGACGAAATCCCAAGGTCGTGCCGCCAGGGGAACAAATAACAACACACAAGCAGCAAATAATGGGTAGGGCCATAACGGCGATACACCGACAACTCAAAACACATGCGGAAGCTAAATGAAATAAGACAGTGGCGCCCGAGCTAACAAGCTCAAACTAAAAACAACCAAAGAGATAATTAATCTCTCGGTCCAAAAATTCGATTCGCGTGCAACATTGGGCACGTAGGACAAACTCCCTGTTATGCGGTTCAAATATATAGCATAATAAAACCAAGTCATCGGCGGCTACGGTCGAACCCAACATTACACTAAGTCTAAGACTCTAGTCTAACAACTCAACGGCTAAAAACATGCCGGAGTAACAAACATAATACTTTAACTAACAATGTAGCATGCTAAACATAATCACCAATTAACCAAGCACGACTAACAAACCCGTCGGCTACCAATAACATAAGTACTAATAATTATAAGTACTAACAACCACAAACATATGGAAGTATAACTACCATGAACATACATCAAGCACGACTTCTACTTGTCGGCTACCAAAAGAATAAGCTAACAACATAATTACAATATTACAAATCACATTAGGTTTGCTACCCAATACATGAAGTTTACATAACTTCATCTTCCCAACGACCTCACCAAAAACAAATTAAACATCTAAGTAGCAACCTTGCCGAAAAATAATCTTTGTCAACGCAATCTTCTTGATTTACTTGGATCCGCACGCGGATCGGCTCGGATCTAGGGAAAACAACCAACAAATAAAAGTAAGTCACAAAGACTTAGTAAGTTACTAACCGTAACTTCCTATCATGGCATAATGCTCAATCATAAATTACATCATGCTATCGTCATGAAATAACCTTATATAAAATCATGTTATGGCATCCATGCTCAACATTAATAAAACATGTTATCATTGTAGTATAACATCTCACTAAAATCCATGTCAAGGCATTTTATGCTTAACGATCATAATTCTTGTTATTGGTATAACATAGCCTTCCAATGATTTACATGTCAAGGCATATAAGCTTAACAACAATAATTCATGCTTCTGGTATAATACCACATTCGAATAATATTCATGGTAAAGCATATTAGCTTAACAACAGTAATTCATGTTATTGTTATAACATAGCCTTCCCATAATATTCATGTCAAGGCATATAAACTTAACAACAATGATCCATGCTTTTGGCATAATACATCATTCAAATAATTTTCATGTTTAAGCATTCATGCTTAACAACCTTAATCAATATGTTATCTATAAAGTATAACATTTATGAAACCAAATCAACCATCATATCATATCCAAACCACCAAGCACATTATTCACATAAGTACTTGTGAGGACAATTCATATAAAAGGGATATGATACCATTACCAATTCTTCCGCGCGTGTCGCTCCTGCAAAAACACGTGCAAAACCTTTATGTGCCCTCGATATCCTCTCGTAGATATCGGCGTCCCGAGCATCTCCGCTCGAGTTCCATAGTTATCAAAGTCATGTGTATTACTACAACTAAGATAAACTACTTCCCCACCGTGGCCATCGATGGAGGGTGTGTGCAAACCCGGCACGGCGATCCATCGCGATCACGAATCTCACAATTCGTGAAGACGATGTATCGTCCCACCAAAAACTCAACAAACCGACTCCAGCTGGACTCAAAACCCAAGCACAAGTAATATATACTCATATGCTCAAAACAAGTAGGTAAACACTCTACCATCAAACTAGTCATGCATTTCATCCACAACTAGCATAAATATCACAACCGAGAATCATATAAGCTCTCATAATCAAGTGTGCTTCACACACTTCAAAACTTCTTGGAGGCTCGACCTCCATGAATTCTACCCGAAATTCCGTAGGACTTAAGATTATAGTTCCTAGGATTCATACTAACCCAAAGGTTGACTCCGTTGAGTCCAATCTAAACTTTCCGAAAATTCAAGGAATAGAAGCATGGGCTTCAACATCCCCCTATGTTCATAACTATTGCCAAAACCATGTCCCCAATGTTCAATGAACTCATATAAACCCAACGAAACATTTAACAATGTAACATAGAACAATTTGCCATTATGTGCATAAATTCGTTCTTATCACCTTACCAATCATAATCTCCAATTCATGATTAAATCACACAACATGGTTTAATAAGCTCTACTAAACATGTATAATATAATAATTAGGCTTACAATCAAGTTTAACAAGCCAAAACACAATTTGGGGAAAATCCCCTTCCAAGCATCTCAACCAAATCAAGTTCAATATCCATGGGAAATTCACATAACCAAGTTTAATAGGCTATTTAGAACATGAATTTCACATAATTCAAGGTCTCACATAGGTTCAACCAACTCCACCATCAATTTGAAAACCTAGGGTTCATGCATCTCTACAAACCCTAACAATGGCATCCATTGACCTCACATAGCATAAATGGTTGTTTCCCTAGGGTCAATGGAGCCCAAAAGAAGAGGAAGAGAGGTAGAAACTTACCCAATTTCAAATTTCAGCCTCACAATGTCAAACCCGAACCTAGAGAAGAAGTCGTTCTCCTCACTTCTCTCTCTTCAAACTCACGGATTGAAATGGGGGAAGAAGACTCCTAGCAATGGCCACCAAGCTCAAGCCCTTCAAAACCCTAGAAATCACCTTCTCTCAAGCTTCCTCTCAAGTCTTGGCTGAAGTGTTCGCAGAAGAAGCAAGGAGAAGTCGTATCTGTTTGGCCGAACAAATGAAGTGTGCGTGAGTTTTTGATTTTATAAGGGGATTAATTCTCCTTAATCACTCACTAATCAACCCCTAATATCTCTAATAGGTGTTTAGGATTAGTTTAGGCTAAGTAGGAGGGTTTAGGTTAGGGTTAAAATGGGTTTAAGTGGTTAAAAATTCGGACGGTGCACAAAAGGGATGCAAAATCCGTAATGGTGTGCGGCGAGGACCTGCGGTCGCTTGCTATCCACATGATGCGACCGCATCATAGCTTCTTACACCAATTCCACTTCCGTTGATTCCTTGCTCGGTCCGGACTCTCCGCATGCATTCTCGAGTCCTTCCAAGCCAAAAATGGTCTACAATCCAACCTTAATAACCTCCAATCCATAACCAAAACAATCAAGTCTCAACCTCAACAAAACAAGGCCAAGAACTCAGGCGAGGCGGGAACTCTCCCGAGCGACAACCGAAAAAGTCGAGCGGAGAAGGGTGCGCTAGAATCAAACTAGCAACCAAACCGGACGATGCAACACATCTAACCAACATCAAGGCATGTTAATGATGTTATAAATGCCCTCTAACAATTATCCATGTGATAATAACATAAATCACAAACCGAGAGACTCAACGCATCTCGCGAAAGAAAATGCATACGTGTTTCTCAAACAAACGTCAACGAACATGCTATTGACTCTAAACATATACGGGAGCTAAATGAACATATTTATGATGATTATAATATATATGAATCCATGCATAACACAAGCAAGCCATAATTCGGGGTTTTACATGCTACGCCTTAATTTCGGGAGGCGAAAGTCTTTATGCTTTTCGAGAGAAAAGCTGGGGGAGGCGTGTCTAAGAAGTCAAGCGCTAATTGAAGAGGATTGATTCAAATTCAAACCAAATAAAGATGAATTAAATAATCCACTTGAGCTTGATATCAGATGAGTTGGACACGTCATCTAAGAGCGCGGACAAAGATGTGAGAACTGTTTGGTGAAGTCTGAGGTGAAGCCCCCGGCCGAGAAGTCTTACGCCTAAACTGTGAAGTCTAAAACTATTCTAAGGGCAAAGTTCTATACAGGTTGCCACGCTAATTTAGACCCATTTAGCCACTAAGTATAGAACCTAATGTAATGAATGAGAAAATGCAAATCAAGATACGGTGAAACAACAATCTCCTCTATTTGCATCACGGTCATCATTACTTACAATGAGGCTATGAAGGCTTTAGGATAGATAATAGCATGTTAGAATCTTTGTTAAGTTTTATAACGATAGTCATGCCTCTATCAAAAGAGACGCCTCAAATGTAACAAATAATCTAAGTGCTTACAACGTGAAGAGATAAAGCACAAGGATTAGAGACAATAGTTTAAATGAATTTAAAGCGGATGTTTAAATTCAAGTAGATATCTAAATTTAAATAACATGAATTTAAATAGTAGACAATTTTTTGAAAGGAATGAACTTCGGTATTTCAAACAAGAAGTTTAATTTGTACAAAGTTTTCAAAAAAATAGATATAAAGGATAAGGATAGAAAGATATGAGCTACCATGTCCTTTTCCTTTTCCTTTGGTCTCTGTCATTTGCTTCTCTTTCTCGGCGTTGGCGCTCGAGTTTTCCACTCTTCGGTGTATTCTTCATCAACAGAGGTTTGTTGTGCAGTGGAGGCGAAGCGGTAGTCAAGTTCTTCTCGAAGTCTATTGTTCACGTCCATAAGAGTTCCGTTCATAGACCGCAGTTGTCTCTCCTCCATGATGGCCAGATCACGTGCGCGCTCAGCTTGAATCCGATCATGTGAAGCATTGAGAGCATGATCGTTGAGATCTAGTACAGGAGGGCGGCCATGACCCAGATGGAGGGTTATGCTGTGAAAGAGTTGGTAGAAGAGAGTAGATAAGAGTCTTACACACTCGTTGCCCTGAGCCTCCATATTGATCTTCAGATCGGTAGACTCATGTCTGACCTCTCCAAACTTCGTCCAAACATCCTCTTGGCCCGGAGGATTGCGGCAGTGCTCGGCAATCTTGGATGATTCAACGGCAATCTCGGCCATTCTTTGTGGAGATACTTGTCAATTCTCCCAGCCTATTGTAGATGGCATCCATACGTCTCAGGATTTCATTGTTAGCCAGTCGGGACGAAGAGGGGTCGAGGTTCACTTGAATGGACTCATCGGCGATGACAAGGTGGCGGCAATGGTGCAAGTGGTCGAAAAGGTTGCTAGAGGGAGTGGCTGAGTTTGAGGTGGAAGAGGAATCGGGTGTAGGACATGTATGGGTAGAAGATGAATTGGATAGAGGTAGGGATGGAGGAGGGGTTAAGGGGATTTCAATATTAGTGTCCAAATGATCACATATATTGGAAGGGGTTGGTTGGGGTTCAGTGGAGAACCAGAAGGAAGGAGGGGGATAAGAAAGGGCTTCTGGTCTCATAGGTTGAGGTTCTGGTGGTGTAGAAGGGTTGGTTTGGGTAGGAATGGTGTGGTTTCGTTCGAATAGTGTAGTTGGGTTGGTGTGGGTAGGAGTGGGTGAAGATGGAGTAGATGGGTTTGGTGAGTAGTTGAAAGGGGAAGGAGGTGTTGGAGTTGGTGATCTCGTTTGCTCCTCCTGAGGGATAGACTCCTCAAGAGTTATGGGCTCTTCATGAGGGATAGACTCCTCCGGAGGGTTAGGCTCCTCCTGAGTAGATGACTCAGTAGGATTGGTTGAAGAAGGGGTAGGTTTTTAGTTGCCAGCAGACTTCCTTTTCTGCCTCAGCGTCTGGATAGGAGATCTAGAGGCTTCATCGACAGAGATGATAGGGTCTGCTGGTGGCTTAGTTGGAAGGCCTTTACGCAAACACCTACGTTTAGGCTTGGGTGAGGGCGATGGTTGGTTAGAAGACGGTCGTTTAGGGGTTTGGGATGGTTGGGGAGTGGATGTTGTTGGTTCAGGTTGGGATGGGTGGGGAAAAGAGGTTTGTCCAGCAGCAGAAGAGGGGCTGCCAGCAGACTTTGCATGTCTACCGGCCTTCAGTTTCTTCCGTATCTAGGCTGCTTGAGACTCTTTTGCTTCAGCTTCTAGCCTAGCCTTGGTATCTACCTTGGTCTTGGCACGGATGTTAGCCAAGACTTCAACCTCATCTGGTGAGAAACCAGTCTCCTGTCTGGTCTTTGCAACCTTAACGCGCTTCCAAATGTGCTCAGACTCATCTGCCAGCTCTTTGGCTTCTTGCAGAATGTCATGGGCAATGGCAGAGGTTGCCTTATTAAATCTTGCCTTGGCTGTACGGATGGCTGTACTGGAATCATCATGCGTGTCCATGTCGAATCGCGTGACCACCATAGGAGTGAGCTTTGCCACTTTTTCAGCTGTAATATTGGGGAGCCCTATTTGTTGCCTCCTCTTATTCTCGTGTTCGACGTACTTGTTGAGGAAGGTAGCAGTCAGCTATTTGTCCTTTGTCACCTTTGTGAGCTCTTCTGGCTTAACGGCAGAGTTGATCTCTGGCGTATCCCTTAGCAGGGTGTTGATCAGCCGGACGAAGGGCCTCTTGTTGGAAGGGCTGTCCTTCACTGTCATGATGTAGTTGCGGAGCTCGTTGAAGATAATAGTGTCATAGTTGAGGTGAGTCCTTTGGTGAATAGCGCTTGAAAGGTTGAGTTGTTGGGCTGTGAAGATGTCATGGGCTCTGTTTTTAAATAGCAGAGACTTGGCAGAATGATAGCGTCGAGGAAAAGCGTTCCTTAGCATTTTTCCTTGAGGTTCCCTTGGAGTATTGGTTCCCCTCATTGTTTCCAGGCTCTGTTAGCCTCGGCAATGGATAGCTCACTGTCTCCGCCATAGTGAACTCCAATGACTTTGGATATCACCTTGGCAGACAGAGAGAAGGGACGTCCATGAATCCACCCTCGAATAGCGGAAGGCGTCTTGGGATTTATCTCCATGCGCTGGTAGAATTCTTCAGCGAGGAGGTTGTTGTAGTCTTCGTCGCCGTGAAGACGAGAAGAGAGGAGAATCCGAGACTCATTCATGTCATCACACATTTTGCTCGCAGCGAATGTGCGAGCGATCTTTAAGTTAATGCACATGCCCGGAGGTATACGTTCGGTGCCGGCTCTGAATGATGTCGTGGCGGCGGGATAGAAAGGGAACCAGGGAATGTTGACGGAGGGGCCAAGGTTAATGACTTGTTCGAGGATCAAGCACCTTCCTCTTGCCGGTTTCTGACTTAGTAGATGATTTCACCTACAAAATCAGTTTTTAGAAATTAGGGCTTTTCACATTGACAGAACAAACAAGCAAAGATTTCATTTTTAAGAAAAATAAAATAAATTTTCAGATAGAAAATTGAAACCCTTCAATGTTGTGAGAAATACATACGGAGAAACATCAATAGTTAGTTCTCGAAGGAATAATTATTTAAGCATACGAGAGAAAACCATTGGTTTCAAGGTTTTTGAAATGGACAACAATGGCGGAAAGCGTCGGGATCACATGCAAAGCGTCCTTTCGATTCCTCGAGGAAACAACTCAAAAGAAGAAATTTAAGCATAAAATCATAAGAGAATAATCTAAAGAGTATCGTAAAGCTTACCATTGTTGCTGTAAGGGAGAAGAAGCGAAGAACAAAGAAGAATAGAAGCAGTTGCAGAGACGAACAAAGGGTTTGAGTAGAGAGAGAATGTTTGAGGGAAAGAGGGTTTGTGTGTGACGACCCGACCCGAATTTCTATACGAAATCCCAAGGTTGGTCCGTCAGAACAAACTAAGAGACGGACAAGCACCTGCTAAGCATAATGGTGCAAGTCAAAAGATGACCTAACAAGCTCGAAACAGGAAAGTAAAGCCATAACGGCGATACGAAATAACAAAACTAAAACACGGAAGCAAATCATAAGTAGAACCAAAGCCTTTAATCCTAAACCAAGGAATGCAAGGCTGAGAGACAACTATCACTCGACAAATCTACGACGCACGTGACGTAACATTGCGCACGGGCAACAAACCATTGACAACCAAAGACCGGCAAACCAACAAAATCCCAACCTGATAAACAACCACTCATCGGCTATAATGTGCCGGAGGGACAATTCAACTACAACAATATTATTTCAAATGCTAAACCACCAACCAAGATCTCACGACTAAAGCTGTCGGAGATAGAAACAACAATAACACAATACTAGAATAGACGAGCCACACTTTCTCGAAATGACAACGGAAATAACTTCTAAAAGATACAACAGCTCGACTATACTAGCCGGCTCCCAAATACATAACAATAAAATACTAATAAGATCTACCCAAGTAAAGTCTACATAACTTTACATCCGTGTCTCACAAATAAATAACAACAATAATAATAACTCCAAGCTTATTGCCTGGAAGACCACCTGCTAGAAATCGCTATCCGAAGTCGTCGCGCGTACTAACGGGATCACTGCACACACTAGGGAAAACAACCACACGGAGTGAGTCATAATGACCCAGTAAGTTACGAAATGCATCTATATGGCATATCATATCATGGCATGGCATAATGCACAAGCATATAAGAATCATGGTATCATACTAGCATACCAACAATAAACATGTACTTAGTTACCAAAGTACATAATCTCACATAAACCACATAGCATATTGTCTTTCACATAAATGCCCATATATAAACATGTGTAACAAGAAACGTAAATCGAACTGTTACAACCAAAATCCGGGTCCAACACCCAACCAAAATACCATGGGATTCGTCCTCAAACCAAAATCCGGGTTCAACATCAAACTGATCATACCTTGGGTTTCATCCTCAAATGATCACATCTCATCAGTTTTCCTTAATGAGTACTCGTTACACTCATCCAATCCCCGGATGAGAAATGGGAGCTCGAAATCAGGCTAGATGGCTCTAACTCGAGACCACATCCCACTATTGGCCAAATAGTGAGGAGAAAGGGAACCAATGCAACGATTCATAGCGATTGTTTCCAAAGACTATGAATCGTCCCATTGCCGACACTACGACCAAACTGCCAGCTGGACTCAAACCAAAAATGCTCAAGTAAGTATTTACTTGCATAAACCAAATGAGACCAAGTTCATTAATATCGAGCTCATCAAATCATGTAGGACATAATGCTCTACAAACTCCCATAACAATGCACTTATTTGCATATAATTAAGTAGGACATAATGCTCTACAAAATCCCATAAACCTTGCACATATTTGCATATAATCAAGTAGGACATAATGCTCTACAAAATCACATAATCCATGCACATATTTGCATATAATCAACATGTTCAGCCATCTTATAAGTTTAGTTCAAGAACCACATATTGAGGTACTCATAAATCCTCAAGTCATCAACCAATCAAGAATAGCATATAAGCTCAATAAATCGCAACATGAGGTCTACTATAATTCTCTACTTAAGATCAAACCAAAGACTATTAAATTAGTCTAAGAACATCCATATCTCAAGACTTAGTATTTAGTCTTCACTTAAAGCACACCGAACTCAATCGTAGTCCTAATCGTCGTATATAATCGACATCTACAATATCATACCCAAGAATATCATGACTACTCCGTAGTCACTTCCTCGCAAGTGCTTTTATATGCACGCGACCAAATTCCTTAAAGAGAGAATTCTTTCATTTATCGTCTCTTAAATATACCCGAGGCCGTAAGTGGGTCTCTAATATTCTGTGCTCTAACAAGCACGCTAAAAATATATATTTCTAATAAGTCTCTATAACATGCGTGTCTCAATGGGACACAAACGAGATGCTCGGAGCACATAACATAATCAACCAAAACCCAAACATTGTAGGGTTTCAACCCAAGGCTCATTATCATATTATTGGCCTTACGACGACTCCGTTGAGTCTTTATACTACATTTCATTCTTTATGTGTTTCATAAATCCACGCTTTAACATTTCATTCGAATTTGCAACAACATTCCAAAATTCATTCGGGCTTGATTCCCAAGCCTAAAAATGCATATAACTCATCATAATCATAACTCCATTTAAAGTTTGGAGACTATGCATTTCACAACATTAGTCAAACGAAACCCAATCGTCGTAGGATTTCAACCCAAGTTCGTTTAACACATTATTGAACTTATAATGACTTCGTTGAGTCTAATCTACATTTTCTGAAAATTAGGGCATAGAAGCCATTGGCCACAATACCCACCTATGTTCATAACTAACATGAATGACAATTTTCACAAGGTCATTAAACCAATAGAATCCCAACAAAACACTTAAATAGGCAACATAAAGCAAAATCACATTTTATGCATAAACCCATTTAAGTCACTTCACCAATCATGCTCTCTATACTTTGAATAAATCACATAGAATTGATTAACATACTACTCTACACATGAATATCATACTAATCATGTTCTCAAGCAAGTTCATCCAACCAAAACCATCATTTAGGCATTTAGGGTTCATAGCATCTCTAAAGAGCCCTAAAATGCACCCATTGACCTCACATAGCACAAAGATTGTTTTCCCTAGGGTCAATGGGGAAAAAACAAAGAGAAAGAGATGTAGTAACTTACCTAAAATCAGCCCCTTCAAGCAACCAAAACGAAATTCCAATCGGGGGGAAATGCTCTCCTCAACCTCCTCTTCAATTCTATGGATTGGATTGGGCAATGGAGCTCTCTAGCTATGGCATCCAAGGAAGGGCTCTCAAGAAACCCTAGAATATTCCCTCTCAAGCTCTCAAGAGGCTCTCCCACGTTTTTTAGAAGTGATGGCTGAATATGAGAGGTTAAGTGGGGTGTTTGTGGTCCATATAGGTTAGAAAGTAAGTGGGAAATGTGTTTAAATGATGTGGTTGTTTCCCTTTGATTAACCCTAATTAATCCACCCTAAAACTCAATTAGATGGTTAGGATATATCCTAAGATAGTTAGGAAGGTTTAGGAGTGGGTTAGGGGTTTGGGTAGGGATAGGATAGACAACTCACCAAAACAATGAAAAAATCCCGTAACAGGGACAGGCCACCATGCGCTCGCATGGTACTCCTAGGAAGCAACCGCTTTGGTCTGATTTTACCTTGCCATCATTTTCCTTCAACCTTGTTCGGGTACGGTCCTTCCCGCATGCAACCGCAAGCCTTAAAGCTTCAAAATGGCCTATAATTCAACCCTTAAAGTCCTCAAACACTTAACTAAACAAAACAAGTCTCAAACCACCTTCAAAGTAGGTCCAGACTGTAACGACCCGACCCGGATTCCAACACGAAATCCCAAGGTCGTGCCGCTGGAACTAACTTAAGAAGAGGACAAGCACTTGTTAAACAGTAGTGCTAGTCAAACAGTCGAGCAAACTCACTCTAAACATGAACATAACGCCGCACTAAAATACGGTCTTTCAAAAATCGAAACAACGGAAGCAATATAAGAAAGAAGTCCCAAGCTATGAAGCTCGAAACCAACGACAATGAAACCAAGAGAGACATTATCTCTCAAAGGAGGAAAAACAAAACTCGCGTTCCGCAACATTGCAGACGCTAATCAAAGCATCGGCACTCCAGGCCGGCGTTTCAACAAAGAACCAACATGATATAACAAATACCCAACGGCTAAAGCATACCGGGGTCAACCAACAACTATAAAAATTAGAATAAGGAAATTTCCCAAAGCTACTGCGTGCCCGGGAGACAACTGGAATAAACACTAAAACCAAAAACAAGGCACGACACAACACGTCGGCCCAAGAAATAATCAATACAAATACCCAAGTATTCTACCCGACTGTAAAGTCTAAATAACTTTACAAAATTTCGATCTCGCAAGAATAGCTAAGTACATGGAATCAAAGACAATGCTAGAAGGGGAACAAGACTCCACAAGCTGCTACTCGGAAAAGTCGGCAGCTACAACCACGAACCACACGATCTAACCTCGGTCTATCGACCAGCTGCGCCATGCTACAGTCACGATCTACTCGACCTCAGTGCAGCGATCAGTTACTGCAACTAAAAACAAGTATGGGATGAGTCATAATGACCCAGTACGCTACCACAATATATATGCAACATATAATTATGTAACATAAACATAACCATGGTGTCATTTATAAATGACAGAAAAACCCGTGAAGAGGCGTCGTATCGTTTCGATACTCCACAAGATATCCACTCCTTCTTACTTACTAAACCGTCCAAATGAACCAGGGTGTAATCCCCTGTTCACACACAAATCAAATGAATTAGAAGGTAGTTCCCACAAAACATCATATGCAAGTATACATATCATAATATATACAAATCAAGCTATTCACACTGTTACCACGTGTAAAGGGTGCATGTTTATATATATACACCTATATCAGTATGTCTATCTCTAAATATACATAGCAAATCTCCCATAAAATCATCATGCATAAGTGTGCATATCTATATATATACACATCAATTCTTTCATATATATCTCATATAAAAGTATGCATATATCTATATATACATATCAAATCTCTCATATATCATCAGCCAATACAAACATGGTCAATAAGATCTCATGTTCAACTAACACTTTGTTATCACATAAGTGCCCATAGTAAGCCATATAAAGGATAGAAGATACCAAATCACTTTCGTCGTATTGCTCCTGCAATCACAAGCTGTTAATCATATCGTGCCGGTGATACGTGTTCGGTATCAAAATACCGAGCTCTCTTCTCGGTGCGAGTTCTCTACTCGGGAAAATAGCACTAGCCAATGTGCTCAATTGGTTCACGACAAAGGGGCTACTTCCCCATGTAGCTAGCGGTGGAGGTGTGTGTGAAACCGAATCCGGTACGGCAATACATTACAATCACGAATCTCATAATTCGTGAAGGCAATGCATCGTCCCACCATCATCATGAAAACTCAAGTAATGCCAGCTGGACTTATATGCAATGCACAAGTAGATGTTTACTTGCTAATTCTCAAGTAGATATAATGACCTACTAAACTCATACGATTATGCACATTGTTACATAAATCACAAAACCACAATAGGAACTCATTTGAGTCTCTAAATCATAAGTGCCAAGTTTGTTCACTCTATTCAATTCAAGTCCCAAAAGCTAGTAATCTAGTCAAGCTGGAATATAATTGTCATAGGATCTCACCACGATCCTCGTAAGGTTCAATTGTTCCTTAACTTCGACTCGTTGAGTCTTTACTACAATTCAACCAAATAAAGTTTGAACATTATATGTATCCCAAGACTCTTTTCTATGTTCTCGTTTGAGGCATAGCAAGGTTCTCATTCCATTTAGGAATCTTAGTTCAAGTCCTAAGTCAATTAAATAAGGGAAGCCCAAGTTGATTATTGTGAAATCAAACTTAGTTCAATTTTGATTCATAATTCCACTTAATAGTAGAATCCAAGTTCACCACAATTCATTAACTGTAGAAAAGATCAGGCACGAAGGCAAATACATTCAATATGCTCATAAGTCATATCATAGAAACACATAGAAGAATCAATTCTTGACAAGGTAGGAAATCATGCATTTAGTCATAATATAAAATATACCACGTATTCCATATTCACCTATGAAATTCAACGAGAGTCACAACTTAACCATCAGGTCCATTAAGTACTATCCAAGACTACTCCGTTAGTCTCGGATCATGAAGTCATTTACTAAACTCTTCCTAGAATGGTAACTCATTCAATAACACAAAAAGTCGATGGTAGTCAAAGACTTAAGCAACACTAGGCGTATAATAATAACAGAAAACGTAGGTCATACCATCTGGGTGAGTCTTAGATAACAACATGGTCATCCTAGCGACTTATACAAGTAGACTCCATGTATAGAGTACTAAGAAAGCCCCAATCCAAATCTTCTCATAGAATAGTCCTCAAATTCATTATTCAACAAGTAGGTGTTTTTAATCATTAAAGAATCAAGTAGGAATTCGACAAGAGCGAATTCAACCTGTCAAGTAGATACATCATTCTACAACATGCTCTCAATTGTCCATTTGCTTCACATAATCACATAAACCACATAAGAACTCGATTGAGTCTTATAATCACTCATATCAAACATGCCCTTCAATCCATCCCAAAGTCACGTAAGCTAATATATTAGTCTAGCACTTCTGGCGTCGTAGGGATTGAATGTGGAGTCGGTATTGTTCAATAACTCTCTAATCTCAACTCAGGTGAGTTTTACTAAAATTCAACCAAATAGAGCATTGATACTATATGCATCACATTGCCCTTTCTAAGTTCTCCTTTCATTTAGAACTCGATAACTAGGCAGTTCATGATCTTAAACTAGCCTTAAACACAATCCAGGAGTTTCAAACCTAGAATCGGAGATTTTGTTAAACCTTGAATGAAACATAATCTTTCACAAGAGTTGTTCGCTCATTATAAACAACATTCATGCTTTGCATAAATTCAAAATCACAACTTCAATAAGAATTCATAAAATCCTACTCATATTTCAAAAGATGTTCATAATCATCAATAGAGCAACTATAATGAAGGGGTCATGTCATTTTATTGAACATGAAAATCTTAGAGAATTGTCAACGTACCTTAAGCCTAAGATTAATGGATGAATGGATGATCAAAGCAAGGATTGTTGTAGAGGAGATCAAGGGCTTCGATTTGGCGGTCTCGGATCGCCGATCGGACCACCGGAACTCCGGGAAATGATCTCTCAAGTTAGGGTGACCTCCATGGACGAAAATGGTGGATGAAGCTCTGATTCTCTGGTTCTTGTTGATCAAAATGGCTAGAAAATTCTCTTTTATACTTCCAAAACCCCCAATCCATGTTATTTGGCTTCTCATTGGCTAAGGGAGGATGGCCTTTGATAAGGGATGATCCAAGGGTCTAACAAGGGTTTGAATAAAGTCAAAAATGGTGTTCTAGGCTGAAATGGTCGGACTTTGGACAAGGGGCAAGGGGCAAGGGGTCTTCAGCAAAACAAGTCAAAAACCTAAAATGCGGAAAAAACTGTCAATCTTGTAAAATCGACCATAATATTCACACAAAATGATGTGATTATTGATTTTATGAAACTAGACTCATTAAAATATATTTTAGAATTTTAAATTACTCAATTTGGACTTATATTCATCAAAATATGGCTACTACAACTTCAAGTACAGAAGCTGATTTCCTGAAAACAGAATTCTGGCACAGCCGTAAGTCAAGACCTAAATGAGGTACTTATACACCTTGGAAAAATACCATATTTTACAGGGAGTATCCTAACATATGTAGGTAAAACATAATAAATTTTTATAAAATTATCTTCAGTAGATTGGTACCAAAATTTTCCCGAAGTTCGCCCAAAAACAGGACTGAATCTGTGAAGTGATATGTTGGTCATCTTATTTCCAAATGCAACAAATCTATGAACATTGATTATGCAAGCATGAGAAATACTAGTACACTCGGTCTAGAACTTAAATGAACTTCTCGCAAGTTGAAAGCACAAACAATACAAGCAACGAAGGCAAACACGAGAAACCACAGACTCAAGCGAAACAACAAAGCTTCTAAACTTTCAACCAAGCATACTATGATCAAGATGAACATTATAAGTCATATATGCAAGGTACTAAGACTCCAATGAGACCTAGTTAAGTGCTAACATGCTAAGACGAACACTCAACGCATTAACAACAAAGCATGCAACACGAGAAAGTCAAATACATGAAGGTTCAGGGTCTTACACAGACTCCCACAAACTACTCCCGAAACAATCCGGAGCGAAACCGAAGCAAGGTACGACAACCCGCTAACGAAACAACAAGTGAAACCACAAACCGACGGGCAACAACCAAAGATTATTAAAAATTCAAAGGGCTATATAATAGGCCTGAATGCCTCTCAGATGATGAATAACAGATAGGAGAAAAGAACTCCCGAAAGACGAGACGATCTCGGCTCATCTCGAACTTCAGCGATAAGAAGAATTACTATCCTCGAAGCGTCAAAACTTCACAAGACATAAGGAATACATCCAACTAGAAGTCTAACACATCTAAACATGTTATTCAATCATCATGTAAAGATCTAGGACCAAATCGAAGTCAGGAACACGAAACGCAAGTAAACTCTCAATCGCGTTGCATTTCGACCATTGTCGAGCTACTACTTGTGACTTTAGAAAGTCAACAACCATATGGCATCTCTTAATAGTATTTTGCTCTTAATGTGATCTCTCATACACATCTAGACTCTCTCGTAGACCAAACAAGCCTTCAATAAGAGAAGAAATGCGAGCATTGCACGCAATTCAAGCTAATCGAAAATCGGGGTATTCCATTGTGAAAGTTTTAAAAAAGGCGGTTCAAAGTCTATTTAAAGAAAGAGAAAAGTCATTTTAGCGAAAATGCCTTGGATGATTGATAGGTGTCTTTCATAAAGATTTTAACTTAAGATATTTTAATTTAACTGTGGAAAGTGACTTTTAACCCCTTAGCCTTTTTAGAAAATCCTTTACCCTTTAAAAGACTAATAACTGAAATACTAACCTAGACTTAGCGAAGATGAGCTAAAATAAGAACGGAGTTAGTAGCAATTAATGTCTACTGGTATGAAATGACTTTTAAACTTAAAAATAAATTTTAAGCTGTAGGATCAATCATAGCAAGATTTCTCCTTAAATACGCAAACCTGGTAGCATCTAGTGGCTTGATGAGAATGTCAGCCAATTGATGTTCAGTTGGAACATATTTCAAGCTGATGTTACCTTTTTTCACATGATCTTTGAGGAAATGATAATGAATATGAATGTTCTTTGTCTTTGAGTGCATCACTGGATTGTTTGAGACTGAAATTGCAGAAGTGTTGTCACACATGATAGGACAATCTGCAATCTTGTTGTTCTAGTCCACTAGATGCTACTTCATACAAAGTAGTTGTGAGCAACAGCTGCTGGCGGCAATATATTCTGCCTCTGTGGTTGAGTTTGCAACTGATGCTTGCTTTTTACATGACTAAGAGACAAGTCTATTTCCAAGAAATTGATAGGTCCCATTGGTGCTTCTTCTGCTTACTTTGCAGGCTGCATAGTCTGTATCTGAGTATCCAACTAGATCAAAGTTGTTCCTCCTTAAGTGTCAGATGCCCAGATTTGTAGTTGTGGAAACATAACTGATGATACGTTTAGCAGCAAGCAAGTGTGATTCCCTTTGATCTATGAAATCTAGCACAAACACAAACAACAAACATTATATCAGGTCTACTGGCAGTATAAGGTAAAGAAGTGAACCTATGATTCCTCGATACTTGGTCACGTTCTCTTGCTTTCCCTTCTCATCTTTGTCAAGATGGCAGTCAGTAGACATTGGTGTCTCGAATCCTTTAGCTGAATCAAGACCAAATTTCTTGATAAGTTCCTTTGCATATTTGGTTTGGTTGATGAAGATCCCATCTGAAGTTTTTTGAATCTGAAGTCCTAGAAAGTAGGTGAGCTCTCCCATCATGCTCATCTCGAACTTGTTTTGCATCAGCTTCTCAAATCTCTTGCACAAGCTTTGATTAGTAGATCCAAAGATGATGTCGTCCACATAGATTTGTACTAAAAGAGAATGACCTTTGTACTTGAGGATGAACAGAGTTGTGTCTATTCTTCCTCTCACGAATCCTTGTTTGATTAAGAACTTGGATAGAGTTTTGTTCCATGCTCTGGGAGCTTATTTGAGGCCATAGAGTGCTTTCTTCAGACGATATACTTGATCCTCTTTGCCTTGGATGACAAAACCTGGAGGTTGTTCAACATATACCATTTCCTGAAGATCACCATTGAGAAATGCACTATTTACATCCATCTGATATACTTTGAAGTCTATGAACGACGCATAGGCTAGAAAGAGTCTGATTGCCTCTAATCTAGCAACAGGAGTAAATGTTTCATCGAAGTCAATTCCTTCTTCCTGTCGGTAGCCTTGAGCAACCAGTCTAGCTTTGTTTCTGGTGACATTTTCATCTTCATCTCTCTTGTTCCTGAATACCCATTTGGTGCCTATGACTGGATGACCAGTAGGTCTTTGAACTAAGCTCCACACTTTGCATCTTTCGAACTGGTTCAACTCCTCTTGCATAGCTTCAATCCAGTAATGGTCTTCGATAGCTTTATCAATCTTATTTGGCTCGATTTCAGACACGAATGCGAAGGCAAACATAGTCTCGTTTCAAACACTACTTCTCGTACGAACTCCTAAGTTGAGATCACCAATGATTTAAGAGATGGGGCGATCCCTTGTTTCAATAACATCTGGAGGAAGATCACTTTTGGTGAGTTCTTCCCTTAAAAATTCTAGAGAGGGTAGAGAAAGAGATTCACCAAAATCAAGTTCAGAAGATATAGGATCTTCGAGACCTTCATTTTCTGGTGAACAAGAAGGGTGAGTGATCTGCAAAGGTGTTTGGGGTAGAACAGAAGAGATAGGATCTGGGTCAACGGAAGGGTTTGAAGAGGTACTAGCAGAATTGAAGTCTTCTGGTGCAGGATTAGCAAAATTTGAAGAGTCTGCAGTTGGAGGATTCTGAGGTGGAGAAGAAGTAGAAGCCTGATTTGTACCTATCTCAACATCATCAGAATCATCAGCAACATTTGGAGCCACTCGTGGCTCTAATAAATCATATTCATCAAAAGTAAAATGCACAGATTCTAAAATTTTCAAGGAAGTTTTATTAAATATGTGAAATGCTTTTGAATGATTGGAATAGCCCATAAAAATTCCTTCGTCTGATTTTGAATCAAATTTGCCTCTATATTCTTTTCTATTATAAAGAATAAAACATTTACATCCAAAGATTTTGAAAAATTTTATATTTAGGCCTCTTCCTCTCCATATTTCATATGGAGTTTTATTATTGAAACTTGTTTACCAGGGATCGATTTTGTGTGAAACATGTAGAATTGACGGCTTCTGCCTAGAAGTATTTCGGAAGTCTAGCTTCAGCCAGCATAGTTCTTACTGCTTCAATGAGTGTTTTGTTCTTTCGTTCATCTACACCATTTTGTTGAGGAGTTCCGACAACAGAGACGTTGTGGCCGATCCCGTGGTCATCACAATATCTTTCAACACTGTTGTTTTTGAATTCGGTGTCATTGTCTGATCTGATGTCACTTATGTCTTCAAGCTTTTGAGTTTGAAGTCTTCTGAATGGAGCGGTGACTAGATCATATGTCTCATCTTTTTATGTCATTGTTTCAATCCAAGTGAATCGAGAGTAGTCATCAACTACTACAAGTGTATACTTTTCTTCGGAAATACTGACGGTAATGATTGGTCCAAAGAGATCCATGTGCAGAAGTTGAAGAGGTCTGGAAGTTGACATGACTGACTTGCTTTTGAAGGAAGACTTAGAAAGTTTTCCCAGTTGACAAGCCTTGCAACTTCTGTCGTGGTCGACAGATACCGTAGGTAGACCTTTGACAAGCTCATCTTTAGAGAGCTTGGAGAGGTACATGAAGTTTAGGTGACTGAGACGCTTGTGCCAAAGCCAACTATTGTCACGAATGTTGTTAGCAACTAGGCAAAAGCTGGAGGATCTCTCTAGAAGGTTTAAGTCTACGACATAGACGTTTCCTTTTCTATTGCCAGACAGCAGAGTTGAACAGGATTCACGATCTTTGATGAGACATTGGTTGGAGGAGAATTGGCATATAAGACCCTTGTCGCAGAATTGGGATATGCTCAGAAGATTATGTTTTAAGCCATTCACTAGAGAAACTTTGCTGATGGAGAGACTTCCTCTAGTGATTGAGCCATACCCAATTGTTTTCCCTCTTGCATTGTCACCAAAAATCACCATAGGACCTTTAGCTTCAGCTATATCTGATAGTAGACTTCTGTTCCCTGTCAGCTTTTTCTGTAGAGTGCTTGTGACTTTCTTTCTTTCCAACTGCACTATTGGGTTCAGTATGCTTGTTGATAGTAGGCTTAAGAGGTTTCTTGTGAATGTTCCTTGATCTATTACTAGCAGACTTAGCCTTGCCTGGTCTGGTGTTAACAGATTTAGGAGGATTCAACAGAATTCCTTTAAGTTTATTGTCAACTAGCTTGGGAGCCTTGGTCATTTCATAGACAAACTTGACAGGTACCAGCAGAGATTTCATTTGTTTACTGCCAGCAGACTTTGCTTTAGCAGAGCTGCTGTCGGTAGACTTTGATTTCTCTACCGTTCCTTTTACAAGCTTCTCATTAGAAGCAGTCTCTTTGGCCTTACCTTTGTGAGCCTTGGGGTAAACATATGGTACACTTGTATAGCCAAGTCCATTTTTACCCTTGTTACCAAAGGTCTGTTTGGAGAAGGAAAGATCAGCAGCAGTCTTGGAGGTTTCACCTTTCTCTGTGACAAAAGAGCATGCTAGGTTGGGCTCATCATTATAGCCTAAGCCTGATTTATCTCCACTTGGCTTTTGGCTAGAGAGGATTCCTTCGAAGGTTTCCTTTGAGCTGTTCCAGGAGTCAATTGTCTTTTGCAAGGCAATTTTCTCCAAGTCTAGCCCTTTGATGTGCTCAACTAAGCAATCAACTTTGTCACAAAGGAATTTGTTTTCTCCTTTTATTTTGATACTCTCTTGTTGACAGCTATTGAGAGTTTGAATCTCAACTGCCAGCAGAGATTTCTCAACAGCAAGCTTTTCATAGTTCTTCGCGAGTTTTACATAGGCTACTCTAAAGGAGATGAACTCCTCAAGCATATCTTGATTATCCTTGAGCAGTTCTTCCTTGCTGAAGCTTTCAGAGTTGGTCTCAACCTTTACGAAGGGACTAGGTGAGATTTCGACTTCATGTTCAGAGTCATAGGTGGGACTTGATTCATGAGCTATTAAGAATATATTGGCTTGCTCACAATCGTCCTCATCCTTTTCTGAATCTATCTCAAACCATGTAGCAACCTGTTTCTCTTCAATGTCCTCAACCAGCATACCCTTTTGTTTTTGAAATTTCTTATAAGGAGGCTTTCGGTATGCTTCAAAATTTGTCTTAGGGCATTTAGAAGCAAAATGACCAGGTTTTCTACAGTTATAACACACGAGCTCATTGTTAGATGAGCCTTCAACAGTTTTTCTAAAAGGCTGCAGGTGTGTGTCATTCCTTCCATATTTTGCAATTTTTTTAAAACATTTCACAAACATAGCAAATTGTTTGTGACGACCCGACCTGGATCCCAAGACGAGACACCAAGGTCGTGCCATCAGAACACACAAATAGCAAGCAATGTCAAATAATGGGTAAGGCCATAACGGCAATACGCCAACAACTTAAAACACATGTGGAAGCGAAACATAATAACACGGTGGCGCCCGAGCTAACAAACTCAGCTAAACACAACCAAAGAGATAATTAATCTCTCGGTCCAAAAATTCGACGCACGTGCCGCAACATTGGGCACGTAGAGCAAAACTCCTTGTCATGCAATATAATTATATAGCAACAAATAAACCAAGTCATCAGCGACGTTACAGCCAGAACCCAACATTACACTAAGTCTAAGACTCTAGTCTAACATACTCAATGGCTAAAAAGCATGTCGGAGAACAAACATGATATATTAACCATCAATACAACATAACTAGGATATAATCATCACATCCACCAAGCACGACTAAGACAAGTCGGCTACCAAAAGAACAAGTGTTAACCAACATGAGTATAAATATTACATTCACAATAAGTTTGCTACCCATCATGAAGTTTACATAACTTCACTTTTCCCAACGTCCTTACAAAAAAACTAAGGCTACAAAAATAAATTAAAGTAGCAACCTTCACAAAAATTACACTTCTATCGTAGGCCTGGCGGTTTCCTTCGAATTACTAGCTCGGCTCGAATCTAAGGAAAACAAAGCAAACTAGTAAGTAATAATGACTTAGTAAGCTACTAAAAATGCAATGTCATGGCATGGTATTATGTGCAAAATAAAACATATACATCTCATGTCATACTTGTGATATAACATTTCATGATATAATTCTCATCATAAACCCAATCTCATCCATAAACACATAGAATATAGTTCTACTTAATTTATCATAAATTCATCCATATCATATAGAATATGCATCTAAACTACAATAGCATGTAGCATGTTATTTCCACAATTCAACTTATCACCAACCCACATAAACCAATTACACCATGAGTTTCATAATTCTTCATTTATCACAACTCATATAATAATTCATGAATGGGAGACTATTGTTTCCATTCTAATCATAAATAGCATGTTATATTTTTAGTATAACATAAATCATAAAAATCATCATTTCATTAGCATGTTATATTTTTACTATAACATTTCATCAAGTAATCATCATCTCATGTAAATCATATCATAACCACGTAGCACAACAATTCATATATGTGCTCGTAAAATAAACCACATAAGAGAGAGAAGATGATTTTCCTTTCCGTTTCCAGCGTGTAACTCCTGCAGAAACAAACGTGTCCTCGATAACCCTTTCGTGGCATCGACGTCCCCGAAACAATCCCCGTTCGGATTCCATAGCTATCAAAGTCATGTGTATTACTCTAACTAAGATCAGTTACTTCCCCACCGTGGCCATCGATGGAAGGGTGTGTGCAAACCCGGCGCGGCGATCTATTGCGATCACGAATCCCATAATTCGTGAAGACAATGCATCGTCCCGCCAAAGACTCAAACCAAAAACCGCCAACTGGACTCAAACTCAAGCATAGGTAATATATACTCGCATGCTCAAATAAAGGGAAAAGTACAACACACCATACAAATCCATTCAAGTAGATATTTACTTATAAATCACGTAGTTATGCATTTCTATGCTAACTAACACATAAATATCTTAGAGCGATAATATCAAGTCTCTAATACTCAAGTGTTCTTCATACACTTGAAAACGCTCGAGGCTTGACCTCCATCAAAACTACCCCAAATTCCGTAGGATCTTAATATGTGATTCACTATATTCATACTAGTCCAATAATCGACTCCGTTGAGTCATTTCTACTCTTTTCAAATTTGAAGATATAGAAGCTATTTGCATCATAGCCCTCCTATTATTCATGGCTAAGTTCTTAAGGTTAGAAACATTGGGCAACCCAACAATCCATACCTTCCCAACAAAACCCCAAGACATGGTTCATAGGTCAACACTTAACATTTAAAGTCAACCATCACATTTCAAGCAAGTATCTCAAAATAGCATTTAATTAAGCATGCTTTTATCCAAATTATCCATTTATCTAAGCAAGATGTAAATTCATCTAGCATGTTCATAACCAACATGTAAATTCATCTAACATGTTCATAACCTTCAATTCATGAATTATAGTTGACCAACATACTCTTATTTGCATAAAAGTCAACTCAACCCAATAAAGTCAAACATTACATTTAAATCATGAAATCCAAAAATGATAATTCATTATACATGCTCACAACTAAAATTCATGAATTAGATAGCATCATATTCTTATATGCATGAAAGTCAACTCTTATTCTTAAAAGTCAAACGAAGCATTCCAACATGTAACTCATTGTAAAAATTCATCTTTCATGCTTACAATCAAAAATAGAGATTCATCAAGTATACTTCCCAAACTTTAAACATATACATAAGTGATTCCAACAACTCATAGTATTCCATAAAATCCTCCAAAATCATTCATAATATCAAGAACCCATTTACTACATAATCATCATATCAAACCCTAGGTTTCTATGGAATTATGTACCCACCAATCTCAAGTCCAAACTCACAACATGAGGCTTAATATCATACTTCATTAAACATATAAATCAACCTATTCATGCTTCTAGCAAGTTCACCCATCAAAATCCGAAAAAATCAAAATAAAATTACACACAACATGCTTATGTACTCATTGACCTCAAATAGCAAGCATCTTTGTTTTCCTTAGGGTCAATGAGCACAAAATCAAAGAAGAGTGAGTCTAGTAGCTTACCTAGCTTGAGTGAAAACTCAAGAGAATTGAAATCCGAACGGTGAAGTCGTTCTACTCGTCGAGGGCTTCAAGAATCTCAAGTTTAGAGGTCATCCGATGGTTGGATCTCCTTGGATTTAAGGAAGAAGAAGCTAGGGATTCAAGCTTCCATGGACTCCCCAACTCTCTCTATCATACGTACAAGAAGAAGATGAAGAAATGAGAGGATTTGGGCTGAATTTGTGAAGGGTTAGCCTATTTATACTTCCACAATAAGAGAGGGCACAATTGGGAATTCATTGGTACAATTAGTGATCATTAGATGTAATCAACCCCTAATCAAACTCTAATTAACTACCCAAACATGTTAGGGCATGATTAGGACTTAGTATGAGGGTTAGGAAGGGTTTAAAGGGGGTTTAGTAAGGGTAGAATAGGAAAATCACTTCAAAATTGCAAAACAGGGGGTGGTCTGTCCGAAGCACCATGCGCTCGCATGGTGCCCAAGCATGCGACCGCTTTGGTCCATTTAACCCTTGGTGACAATTTCTTCAATCCTCGTTCGCGTCCGGTCGTTCCCGCATGCAACCGCATGCCTTAAAGCTTCGAAATGGCCTATAATTCAACCCTTAAAGTCCTCAAAAACTTAGCTAAACCATCCAAGTCTCAAAACACTTTTAAAGTAGGTCTGAACTCCCATAAACAACACCCGAAACAACCCGGTGTGAAACCGGCGAAAGGCGCAACAACTCGCTAACGAAATGTCGAATGAAACCACAAACCGACGGGCAACAACCCATGATTATAAACACTTCAAAAGGCTATTAAATAGGCCTGAATGCTCCTCCGATGATTAACAATAGATAGGAGAAATGAGCTCCCGAAAGACGAGACGATCACCCGGCTCAATCTCAAATTACGCGATAAGGAGAATTGTTATCCTCGAAGCGTCAAAACCTCACAAGACTTAAAGAATGCATCCAACTAGGATTCTAACACATCTAAACATGTTAACCAATCATCATGTAAATATTTGGGACCAAATCGAGGTCAGGAACACGAAACGCAAGCGAACTCTCAATCGCATGGCATTTCGACTATCGTCGGCTTACGACTTGTGACTTTAGCAAGTCAACAACTATATGGCATCTCTTAGAAGTATTTTGGTCTTAATGTAATCCCTCATACATATATATACTCTCTCACAAACCAAACAAGTGACGAACCAAGGAAGAAATGCGAGCATTGCACGCAATTCAAGCTAACCGGGAATCGGGGTCTTACATTGTTCATCTAAAAGAAAATCATTTTCACTCGAGGAAGTAGAAGGTTTGTCTTCAACTGGAGTTTCTTCATGTACCATGGCTGGCAAGGACAGAGTTCTGAACTGCTTGTCTTGCTCTAGAGCTTGACTAACTTCGAGCTCGTAAACCTTCAAACTTGCATAAAGACTACGAAGGGTCATTTCATTTAAGTTTTTAGATTCTTTCATGGAAATAGTCTTAACATGCCAAAGACTACCTAGTGAGCCTAGAAATCTCATGTTCATTTCTTTCTTGTCATAAGTTTTACCTAGAGAGAAGCAGCTATTTATTACCTCGCTGAAGCGATCGTATGCTTGTTTCAAGGTCTCCTTGGGATCCTTTTTGAAAGAGTCGAATTGTTGGATGAAGGTGTACTTCATGTTGTCTCTTGTATCTTGGTCTCCTTCCAAGTATCCGACAAGAGCTTCCCACATTTCTTTGGCAGACGTACACCGGATCACTTGCTGGTAGGTACTGGTGTCTAATGAGCTTGTAATGATGTTAATGGCCTTACTGTCTAGCTCCACTAGCTTTCTTTCATCCTTAGTCCATTCTGATTCTTCTTTTGGAACTTCTGGAGGATTTCCACCAACGGTTGCCAGAAGATTTGGCTTCATTGGTACATGACATCCTCCTAGCACGCACTTCAATAACCTGATCTCAATAGAATTCATGTGACGCATTATCTTATCCTTCCACACATCGAAATGGCTTTCGTCCAATATTGGGACGTGGTTCACATTTGACGTAGGTAAAATGTAATGTGTTTGTGCCATTGGATCTTTATCTCTCAAGAGGTTAATCTTGGAAAAACTGGTTTTCGAATAGTTAACCTCTGATACCAATTGTTAGTCCCAAATGACTAACAGTTGATGCAGATCTTCTTGTTATTGTTGAGGACTTCATTGATCAGTTAATGATCTCTTGAATGCGCTGAGTATAAAGACTTGATGTTGTTGAATAGATTCAGAGAGTTAATTTCTTCAGTCTTCAATGGCAGTATTTATAGCTGAGCATCCTTGAGACCGTTGGGGAAGACGAAGTGAAAAACAGCTCTATTAGGTTAAATGCATTAAATGTCTGGAGCTGCTTTGTTGACTTCATCTTCAATTGAGACTGATCTTCAATTGTTGATTCCTATGATTAGATTTGGTTGAGTCATCTTCTGATTCTATTGTACAGTAGGCTAAAAGGTCTGCGTACCGATTAGTGTGGCAACTGTCTTAGAATCACTGTGTTTAGAATAGTTTCTAAGTGTTAGTTCTTAGGCGCCTAACAGCAAGCTTCTACAGCAGCCCTTAAGGATCAGCAGACTTTGAGGTCTGCTCAAAGTCCGGAAAATCAAATTTGGCCAAAATCAAGAAACAATGACACGTGTACACCTATTTAGATATTTTCAAAATATCTAGAAAATATCTAGTCATTATGTCTTCACGGATTATTTTTCAAGAAGTCAACTCGCATGATGACATTGAAATTATACCGTTTTTCAAGACTTTCAAACAGCTTTGGCTCACGAAACACTCAAACGTTTAGTACCCTGTTTATGTCTTCTAATGTCTTCTCTGCATCTCGATGAAACATTACCATGCTGTGGGTTTTCTTCTCCCAAAGCGCCAAATTGCATTCAATGCAAAAAGAAGGCGTTGGACTCAATTATCTCGATTTGGACCAACGGTCAAAAGGTCTCTTCCTGGTATATATTCAAGTTTTGAAGATCTGAAAATATAACTCTCTTGCGCATTAACTCTCAAGCTTCATCTTCATCACTCAAGCATTCAAGAGATCAAAGGACAAGGACTAACACTTCACCAAACTTTAAAGGCTGCAGATCGCCATCTTAAATCCTTTTTTCGACTTCATTTAGTTTGTCTTTAAAATGTTCTTTAATTACGCGTGTAGAGAACAATTATTCATTGATTGTCTCTCTCACCTTTATACACTTGGTTAAAAACTCATTTTGTACACGATCCATTAGAGATCTAAATCATAAACCTAGTGGATAAACAAGTGCACTTTTAAAATCCAAAGCTAACCACTTTGGTAGTGGATGTAGTACTATTCACAGTACGAACCACTTCAAATTCTGTGTGCTCCCTCAAACTGTTCTTATTACTCTTATTACGCTTGTGTTTACAGATTCGGTTTACGCACTATCTTTGGCCGATTCGATTATTCCTAATCTATTTGTTTCTTGCCTAAACACTTCTCTTATATCTATTTAGAAAATCTTTAAGAAGTGTTTACACAAAAAAAGTTTTATAAAAACACAACTAGGCTATTCAACCCCCCCCCCTTCTAGCCTAGATTGAGCCTATTTTGGGACCAACAATTGGTATCAGAGCTTAATTCTTTGAAAAATCATTTTTCCAAGATTAACCTCTTGAGAATAGATCCTATGGCTCACTATATGCTGCCTACTTCAAATACCAGCCACGTCCCAATATTGGACGAAGGCCATTTCGAAGTATGGAAAGATAAGGTTATGAGATATATGAACTCTATTGACAATCGGTTGTGGCAATGTGTTACGAGCAGTCCTTATATTCCAATGAAACCCAACCTACTTCTTTGAAGTAGCCGGTGGTCCTCTGAGATACCTAAATCTATGAGCGAATGGGCGACGAAGAAAGGAGGCTTGTTGAACTTCGGCAACAAGGCTATTCATATTATATCCAGCTCGACACAAGCACATATCAACAGATCATCAGATGCAAAACTGCCAAGAAATGTGGGAAGCCTTGGTGGAATATCTTGAAGGAGATCTACCCACCAGAGACAACAGGAAGTACAACTATATTCAACAGTTCGACTCATTCAGAAAAGATCTAAGGAGACTCTACGGCAAGCCTACGACAGATTCTGTGAGGTAGTAAATAGTTGTTACTCTTTAGGAAAAGAATATAGTGTTAAAGAAGTAAATATGAGATTTTTAGCTTCTTTAGGAAGTTTGTGGCATGTAAAGACCACTGCAATAAAAGAGTCCAAAGACTTGAACTCCATGCATCTCAGAAGTTTGTATGCGAGTTTAACAGTCTATGAGCAAGAATTACTTCAAGCTCAAGAACAGGACAAACATTTTAAACTTCCTTCTTTTTACGCTATCTCTCGAAATTCTGCTCAAGAAAGTAAACCATCTACTTCTTCTTCAAATGAGAATGAAATTCTCTCGACGAGCAATTTGCTATGTTTGTTAAGAAGTTTCAAAAGTTCTCAAAATTTAACAAAAGAAAGAAGCAAACCAGACTTTCGAAGCTGCTGAAAACTCACACAATAATGAGTTAGTTTGCTACAATTGCGAGGAAACACAGTCACTTTGCTTCTAAATGTCCTAAGCCAAAATATGAAGCCTATAAAAGACCTTCTAAATCATTTTCTAAACATAGAGGTCTTACAGTGAGGACTTAGAAGAAAACCATGTATCCACTTGGTTTGAAACCGACTCGCGAGGATGATAGTGATGACTCACCGAGCAGCACACATTTGTCTTGTTGCTCTAGAGTCACCTCCCACCTATGACTCGAGATAGTGAAGTTAAATACTCTCCTTTTCAAGCTAACATAGAACAATCTCTGAAGAGCCTTCAAAAGAAGAAATCCTCGAGGATGCTCAAGACATGCTAGAGGAATTCAATGAATTGAGAAAGTATGTTAAGTTAGCTAAAAGTCATGAGAAGCTCGAGAAATCCTTCTTTGGAAGCCGAGTTAAAAACTCTCCATGGAATTCGGAGAGAAAGTATCAAGTTAAAAGAAGAGAACAAGTTTCTCAATGAAAAGGTTGCTTGCCTTATTGATCATGCCAAAGAGATATCTGGCGAGAAAGATGAGTTGCAAAAGACCATTAACTCATGGAATAACTCAACGGCGCCTTTGATCAAATTCTTGGAGATCGAAGCCCTCAGCAGATAAACTGGCTAGGATTCTCTAATGATATTTCGTGCAACCTCGAACAAGAAAATGAACATTTATAGTGAATAGTAATATTCTGCACAATATCGAAACCTAACAAGGGTAAAGAAGGAATTGGTTATCTTGCTACTCCTTATAAATACCCTAAGGTTCAAATTATCAAAAACGTGAAGCTTTGAAAGCAAAGCAATCATCGGAGATAAATCGTTAAGGAGGAGCAGACTTCACAAAGCCTCCACCAAAGACTTCGTGAAAGCAGGCTGTTTCGGCCTACGAAAGTCCGCTCAAACCTATCGATTCATCAACAAGACTATAGATGGTGCTCTTGCTAAACGTAATGTTGATACCAAGCTTAAAGGAAAAATGCATGAGGTATCAAAGTCTACCATCGGAAACATTCTTACGCTAAAGCAAAGCTGCGTATCTGACACTCAAGAAGCCTCATACGTAAGCCTCTAAGCTCTTTGTTAACACAACTACCAACTCAAAAGCTGCTGTTAAGAAAAATGTTCAAAAATCTTCCAATATCCAGCATGATCATGTAGACTTCTGTAATTTTCATCATTGTTCATTTTGTAAGTGTTTTGGCCACTTGGTCCATGAATGTCTTCTGAAATCCATCATGAAGCCTGCTGGATCCCCTATTCCAAAAATCAGGCAAGTATGGGTTCCAAAAATACGCTAACCATTTGGACCCATAAAGGAAAATAAAAGGGGACCATGATTTTCTTACCTCTACATCTCAGGTGTGCTTCATGGCTAACTCGGTTCGAAGAAAAGAAAGATGTATGGTATCTAGATAGCGGTTGCTCAAGACACATGACCGGAGAATCTCGCCTTCTCTCTAATATTTAAGCGAAGGCCCTCCGGTCATCTTCGGAGACAATGCTAAAGGAAGAACAATTGGCTATGGATCCATCATTCGAGGAAATCTCTCCATCGGAAAAGTCTCTCTAGTAGAAGGCTTGAAACATAATCTCCTGAGTATTTCTCAATTCTGTGACAAAGGGCTTATATGTCAATTCTCCTCAAACAGATGTGATATCAAGGATCCAGTCTCTTGCTCAACCTTGGTTACTGGTCATAGACAAAGGAATGTCTATGTGATAGATTTGAATGCCTACGGTAAGGCTGCTAATCTATGTCTTGTAGCTAACTCTGCTCAAGACAAAAGGCTGGTTGTGGCATAAAAGACTTCAGTCATTTGAACTTCAAATATTTGGCCAAGCTATCTAAAGAAGGTCTAGTCAAAGGATTGCCAAGGTCTCTGTGACCATGATCGTTCATGCAAAGCGTGCCAAGCGGAAAGCTCTCAAAACGTCATTCAAAAGCAAATCGGGACTCTCAGCGACAAGACCTCTACAAGCTGCTTCACATGGATCTCTTCGGACCGGTCACTACTATTAGCTATGGTGGTTTCGGATACGCTAGTAGTAGTGGATGATTATACAAGATACACTTGGGCGAGATGATGTCTTCTAAAGATCACACATACGATCTTCTTACATCTCTATTCTGAAGATTGCAAGCGCAAAAACTTGATGAAATCGGTGGCGTTCGATCGGACAATGAGTTTACCAATAATGGAATAGCAAAATCTTGTGATGATCACGGTATTGGGCACAACTTCTCTTGTAAGAACACCACGGCAAAAGCGGCGTTCTTTGAAAGGAAGAACAGAACACTTATCGAGGCTGCTAAAACTATGCTTTGAAGCAAAGTTGCCCCAACACACGGGCGGAAGCGTGTCTGACTGCTTCACTCGTAGATCATTGATCAACAAATTTCACGGTAAAACACCCTATGAACTTTGGAGAGGTAAAACCCCAAACATTGGATTTTTCAAAATCTTCGGCTGTAAATGCTTTGTAGTCTACAATGGTAATGATTACAGAGGCAAATTTGATCATAAAGCCGATGAAGGTGTATTTTTGGGTTATGCCTTACACTCCAAAGCTTACGTGGTTTTCAACAAACGCTTATTAAAAATAGTTGAATCTTCATGTCTCATTTGATGAATTTGATTTATTAGAGCCACATGTGGCTCCAAATGTTCTTGATGATTTTGTTGATGTTGAGACAGTACATCCCAACCATCAACCTCTAGTATACCTAATCCATCACCGGCAAAGAACTCAATCAAACATTCGACCATCATTTTCTATCAAGCGGGTCACGAAGACTTCACCACCCCGCTCAAGAAAACCCGAATCAAGAACCCTTTGTTTCTCAACCTGAAAATCCTATTCCTCAACTCACCTATGAACCAAATTCTGAACACAACTCTCATCAAGACACAGCTGATCTTCCCTATAGCCCTCCTTCTGAACCTTGTCATGTAGAAATAGCAGCAACTCATCATATTCCTGCTGTCACAAGAACATGTAAAGATCATCCAATCTCTCAAATCATAGGTGACATTCATGTTGGAGTACGCACCAGAAGATCCTCCAAGAATGAATGTATGTTACGTCTTTGCATTTGTTTCGAGAAGAAGAGCCAAAGAAGGTTGAAGAAGCTCTTCAAGATCCAAGTTAATGGAAGCCATGCAAGAAGAACTTCGACAATTTGAGCGATGCCAAGTATGGAAGCTAGTCCCAAAGCCTGCTGATCATACGGTCATTGGCACAAAATGGGTGTTCAGAAACAAGAAGGATGAGGATGGGAACATAGTGAGAAACAAAGCAAGACTTGTTGCACAAGGATATCGCCAAGAAGAAGGTATCGACTATGATGAAACATTCACTCATGTAGCAAGATTGGAAGCTATCAGAATCTTCTTAGCCTACGCTACATACAAGGACTTTGTGATGTACCAAATGGATGTCAAGAGCGCATTTCTTAATGGTGATCTTCAAGAAACAGTCTACGTTGCTCAACCTCCAGGCTTTGTAGAGAAAGGGAAAGAAACTCATGTTTACAAGCTTAAGAAGGCTCTCTACGGTCTTAAGCAAGCTCCTCGAGCCTGGTATGAAACCTTATCCAAATTCTTGGTAGAACAAGGATTTACGCGAGGCAAGATTGACACCACTCTCTTCATTCTCAAGCACAAAGGACATTCTCTGCTGGTACAAATTTACGTTGATGATATCATTTTCGGATCCACAAATGAGAAGCTGTATAAGCGATTTGAAACGCTTATGACTAGCAAGTTTCAAATGAGTATGATGGGAGAACTCACATTCTTCTTGGGTCTTCAAATTCAACAGTCCAACAAAGGAATATTCATCAACCAATCCAAGTATGCTAAAGATCTTGTCAAAAAATTTGGATTGGAAACAGCAAACACATTTGATACTCCAATGGCTGCTAAATGCAAACTTACAAAAGACCTACAAGGGAAGAAAGTTGATATCACCTACTATAGGGGGATAATTGGATCTCTGCTCTACCTCACCGCCAGCGGACCCGACATAGTGTATGTTGTTGGGGTATGTGCTAGATTTCAAGCAGACCCTCGTGATGTGACGACCCGACCCGGATCCCAAGACGAAATCCCAAGGTCGTGCCGCCAAGGAAACAATTAACAACAACAAGTAGCAAATAATGGGTAGGGCCATAACGGCGATACACCAACAACTCAAAACATACGCGGAAGCAAAATATAACATAACAGTGGCGCCCGAGCTAACAAGCTCAAACTAAAACAACCAAAGAGATAGTAAATCTCTCGGTCCAAAAATTCGACTCGCGTGCCGCAACATTGGGCACGTAGAACAAACTCCCTGTTATGCAATTCAATAATAAGCATAGAATAAACCAAGTCATCGGCGAAACTACGGCCGGAACCCAACATTAAACTAAGTCTAAGACTCTAGTCTAACAACTCGACGGCTAAAACATGCCGGAGAACAAACATCATATAAAACTAGCAATTTAACATGCTAAACATAACACCAATTAACCACGCACGACTAAAACCGGTCGGTACGCCAACAAATAAGTACTAAGGTTATATGTACTAACAACCAGAAAATATATGAAAGTTTAACTACTAACATATAACAAGCACAACCACCACCGGTTGGCTACCAAAAGAATAGGCTAACCATATAATTACAACATTACAAATACATCAAGGTTTGCTACCCAATCATGAAGTTTACATAACTTCATCTTCCCAACGACCTCACCAAAAACAAAACCAACAACTAAGTAGCAACCTTTCCAAAAGAATTCCTTGCCAACGTAACCTTCTGGATTTACTTGGATCCGCTCGAGCGACTCGGATCTAGGGAATCACAACCAACAAATAAAAGTAAGTCACAATGACTTAGTAAGTTACTAACCGTAACTTCCTATCATGGCATAATACTCAATCATAAATCACATCATGCTATCGTCATGAAATAACCTTATATAAAAATCATGTTATGGCATCCATGCTCAACATAAATAAAACATGTTATCATTGTAGTATAACATTTCATTAAAACCTATGTCAAGGCATTTATATGCTTAACGATCATAATTCTTGTTATTAATATAACATAGCCTTCCGATGATTTACATGTCAAGGCATTTATAAACTTAACAACAATAATTCACCTTTTAACATAATGCCATATCCGAATAATATTCATGATAAAGCATAATAACATAACAACGGTAACTCATGTCATCGTTATAACATTGCCTTCCCATACTATTCATGTCAAGGCGTACAAACTTATCAATAATGATTAATACCTTTGGCATAAAACCACATTCCAATAATACTCATGTGATAGCATACATGCTTACAACATTAATCCATATGTTATCTATTAAGTATAACATGTAAGAAATCAAAACAAACATCATATCATATTCAATTCACCAAGCACGTTATTCACTTAAGCACTTGTGAAACAATTCATGTATAAGGGATATGATACCAATACCCAAATTCCTCCGCGCGTGTCGCTCCTGCAAAAACACGTGCAAAACCTTTATGTGCCCTCGATATCCCTCTCGTAGATATCGACGTCCCCGAGACGATCTCGCTCGAGTTCCATAGTTATCAAAGTCATGTGTATTACTACAACTAAGATAAACTACTTCCCCACCGTGGCCATCGATGGAGGGTGTGTGCAAACCGGCACGGCGATCCATCGCGATCACGAATCTCACAATTCGTGAAGGCGATGTATCGTCCCACAAAACTCAACCAAACCGACTCCAGCTGGACTCAAAACCCAAGCACAAGTAATATATACTCATATGCTCAAAACAAGTAGGTAAACACTCTACTATCAAACTAGTCATGCAATTCATCCACAACTAGCATAAACATCACAACCGAGAATCATATAAGCTCTCATAATCAAGTGTGCTTCACACACTTCAAGACTTCTTGGAGGCTCGACCTCCATGAATTCTACCCAAAATTCCGTAGGACTTAAAATTATAGTTCCTAGGATTCATACTAACCCAAAGGTTAACTCCGTTGAGTTCAATCTAGATTTTCCAAAAATAAGGGTATAGAAGCATGGGCTTCAATATCCCCCCTATGTCCATAACTATCGCCAATAATCATGTTCCCAAGTTCAATGAACTCACATAAACCCAACAAAACTCTTAACAATGCATCATAGAACAAATTGGTAAATTTGTGCATAAACTCATTTAAATCACTTTACCAATCATGCTTTCCAAAACTTGAATAAATTATGTAACATGTATTAATACACTCTACTATACATATATAACACATTATTCAAGCTTAACATCATACTCATTAAGATAAATCAACATTTGGGCAAAATTCCCTTCCAAGTATCTCCACCAAATCATGCTCAACATACATGAATAAATCACATAACAAGGTTTAATATGCTACAATAAACATGAATAACATGGTAATCAAGCTTACCACCATGTTTAACAAGCCAATACATAATTAGGGCAAAACACCCTCAAAGCATCTCTACCAAATCAAGTGCAATACTCATGGATAATTCACATAGCCAAGTTCATTAGACAATTTAGAACATCAATTTCACATAGACATGGTCTCACATAGGCCAATCAAGCTCTAACAAAATCTTGCAATCCTAGGGTTCATACATTTCTAGAAGCCCTAACAATGGCTTCCATTGACCCACATAGCACACATGGTTGATTCCCTAGGGTCAATGGAGCCTAAAAAGAAGAGGAAGGAAGGTAGAAACTTACTAAAATCTCAGCCCTAAAACCAGAATTTTCGGATTGGGAAGAGGGTGTCTTCTCTTCAACTTTTCTTCAAACTTGTTGGTAGATTGGGGAAGAAGAAGACCTTGACAATGGACACCAAGCTTGGCCCCTTTGAAACCCTAGAATTACCTTCACTCAAGCTCCTCCCAGGTCTCTTGAGTGCTTGAAGAAAATCGCCAAAGGAAGGAGCTGAAATCTGTTTGGTCGAACAAGGGGAGAATGCGGCAGAATTGGGGCTTTTATATGAGGGATTAGATCTTCTAATTAAGTCACTAATTACCCTCTAATCTCCTAATAGATGTTTAGGATTAGTGTTAGGCTAATTAGGTTGGTTTAGGATGTGTTTAAAATGGTTTAAGTGGCCAAAATTTCGGACAGAATGGAGAAGGGATAAAAATCCCGTAATCTGGTAGCAGGACCCCTTGCGGTCGCTTAGGGCATGTATGATGCGACCGCATCAAAGGATTTCCAGCAATTAGGGTTTTCCGCTTTCTTTGTTCGATCCCGGCCTCTCCCGCGTGCGTTCTCGAGTCCTTCCAAACCAAAATTGGTCTACAATTCAACCTTAATATCCTCTAATCTATAACCCAAGGATTCAAGTCTCAAACCTCATCAAAACAGGGCCAAGAACTCAGGCAGAATTCGCCCGAACGACGACTGGAAAAGTGAAACTGAAAAGGGTTTTCGCTAGAATCCAACTAGCAACCAAACCGTCGATGCAACTAGCATCTAACAAACATCCAAGGCATGTTAATGATGTTTTAAATGCCCTCTAACAATTATCCATGTGTTAACCACATAAAATATCAACCCGAGATTCAACGCATCTCGCGAAAGAAGAATGCATACGTGCATCTCAAACGACGTCAACGATCATGCTAATGCCTCTAAACATATACGGGAGATAAATGAACATGTTTATGATGATTATCAATGTATGAATTCATGCATAGAACAATCAAGCAACATTTTAGGGTTTTACACGGGGCAAAACCGACGCAAGACGTGACGACTTGCTATCTAAACGTCGAATGAAACCACAAACCGACGGGTAATAACCCATGATTGTAAACACTTATTAGGGCTACAAAAATAGGCCTGAATGCCTCTCAGATGATGCTCAACAGATAGGGGAAATAGGCTCCCTAAAGACGAGACGTTCGCCCGGCTCCATCTCAAACTACGCGATAAGGAGAATTGCTATTCTCGAGGCGTCAAAACTTCACGAGACTTATGGATTACATCCAATTAGAAGTCTAACACATCTAAACATGTTATTTAATCATCATGTAAAGATCTGGGACCAAATCGAGGTCAGAAACACAAAACCCGCATAAACTCTCAATCGCGTCGCATTTCGACTATCGTCGGGTTACGACCTTTGACTTTAGCAAGTCAACCACTATATCACATCTCTTAAAAGTGTTTTAGTCTTAATGTGGTCTCTCATACACATTTAGACTCTCTCACAACCAAACAAGCGATCAACCGAAGAAGAGATGCGAGCATTGCACGCAATTCAAGCTAACCGGGAATCGGGATCTTACACGTGAGTCACATCTTCTTGCAGCCAAAAGAATCATTAAATACGTATCAGACACCACCAACTTAGGTATCTGGTATCCAAGGGAATCCTCTTTCAACTTGGTTGGATACTCAGACGCAGACTATGCTAGTTGTCAAATTGACAGAAAAAGCACTAGTGGAACTTGTCAATTTCTAGGAGACAGACTCGTCTCTTGGGCTAGCAAGAAACAAGCATCCGTTTCAAATTCCCACCCACCACCGAAGCCGAGTACATATATTCTTTGGTAGCTGCCGTCAATGCTTTGGATCAAACAACGGTTGGTGGACTACGACATCAAAGTGAAAGCGCCTTCAATCATGTGTGATAACACCTCAGCGATCTCTATCACATACAATCCCGTGATACACTCCAAGACAAAGCATATCGATGTTCAATATCACTTTCTAAGGGACAATGTAGAAAAGAGAAACATTAGCATGAAGTATATTTCAACTGACCATCAACTAGCAGACATCTTCACCAAAGCTCTAGAAGCGAGCATGTGTTTGCTTATCTAAGGGGAGAAGCTTGGTATGCTTGACGATCGGCCCTTAAATTCAATCTAAAATTAATTTTTCATTATAATATGTAAATTTTTAAAAAATTAATTTATTTTAAGCAAACTTGAAAATTTATTTTAAAACTTTTAAGCGCATTTTATTTTGCTGCATTTGGAAAAATTTATTCTAAGCTGTACTTATTACTTTCAAATATTTTTCAAGAATTTATAAAGTTCACCGCGTAAAAATAAACTTTTAAACTATAATTTTGAGAGGGAGGCTTATGCAAATTTTGAGGGACTAATTTCAAACTTGGTTGAGATATTTTATGAATAAGTACTTTTTCTCTTTCGAAAAGTCAGTCATTCATTAAGTCTTGTCATCAAAAAGGCGTCGACTTAATAACTTTTCACAAGTCTTCTATGATCGACAAGCACGCCTTTCCTTTATAAACCCTCAATCGTCAAAAAGCTCATTTTACCAAAACTGTCTCTTGCTATTCTCTCTCTCTAAAGTTTTTCTTCTCTCTACAATTTTCTGCTTTCTCCTTCGTTTCTTCAATCGATTCTCACAGATTCGCCATTTTCTTTCTTCTTCTCGTGAATCTTCTCGCAATGGTAAGAAATTTCTAACCTAACTCGCCATTAAGGCGTAAGCTCTTCTTTTTACTTTTCGCAACTCCGCCATTGTTGCTGCTCATATAGCTTCATATATTTTTTAACTTCTATTTTTATTTATTATTGACTAAATTATACATGCTAATGTTTGTGTCCTCTCAATTTCGATACTTTTAAGTAACTTTCACCTATATAAGATATTTCATGAACTCCGTCTAAAATTTTTAGGGCTCTGGCTAAGCAATGCGTCTTCCTCATATTTCGAGTTCTTAAGAAGTTTGCCCTAATTTCTTGTTATGTGATTTCTTAGGCTGGTACTTCTTCAGCTTTTGCCATTCCTGCACAAACCTCTAGCACCGACTCTGACATTCCAAAATTACCCCAACTATGTATCATCCTGGATGTATTGACGAACCTTCGCTCGCCTATGCTGCCGGTCAAAATCGTGGATGACTCCGAACCGCCTGATTCGCCGCTTATGCTAGGTGATGTCGACTTCGCCTACTTTAATCGGTGGAAGAATTTTTCCAAAGTCGCTCTCATTACTCGAAATCTTCTATCACCGCCTGCTGTTAGAATACCACCGCCACTATCAACGCCTGCACTGCCAAAATTATTTTTGCGGAATTCGACGGCCCTACTTCCCCACTAACGCCGGAGGCCATTGCATGGTCCTGGCGCGAAGACTCAAGGAAGCCGCCGCTAAGCTGAAGAGGAGTCTGTTTGAAGATGATGCCTATTTTCTCAGCCATCTGTTCGACAAGAGTATGATCTTCAAGAATGGGACCCATGACGTCATGACATCCGAACAACTTGAGTACACCTCTTACCGCCATCCCGAACAAACGACTAACTGGCGCAAATATTATTTGACATGATTTCAGATGCCGTTGTCGCCCGTAATCTTCCCAAAGAAGCGCCCTTTGTTCGCCTTCTTAACTGCCTCATTCGGGCAAACTCTTAGTTCCATACTCCCCGCCGCTTTTTGAGATGAAGAAAATCAAGCTATACATCCACTCTCACCAAAGACCTTCATTGTCAACACTCACAAGCTCGAAATGAAAAGAGTGCTCAAGGGCTTCCTCCTCGCTCATTGTCCATGCCTCAAGCCCCTCCACTCAAGATCATTAAAATAAATCCGAACTACCGTAGACTCCTCATGGCCCAGCGCCTAGCAAGAGTTATCCAAGGAGGCCGCCGCTAAAGGCCGCCTCCTCCAAGATCGCTGCCCTCGCCACTCCACAACTCACACACGTAAGAAAAGGATTTCTTCTCGCTACCGAGGAGCCGGTTCCCCAAGAAGAGGAAAGCTTCTTCTTCTCGATGTCGCCGCTAATCCTCGACCTCACGCAAGAAAAAGTCTGGCCGTTGATCCCTGCTTCCAGCCTCCCGTGCTCAAGAGATCACAACCTCGATGTCGCCTTTCTCCGCCTCGCAAGCGTATGTCAAAATGCTCTGAGCCTTCTGAACCCTTCATTCCATTCATCCCACCTTCTTCTCCCATATCCTCTTCCTCCCTCCACTCACTTCTTCAACCTCGCTCGTCATGGGGAGGAGCCTGTTACCACTCCTTTCTCTCCTACTTCCTCTTCAACCCTCGTGTTGTTGAGGAGGAGCCTTCTTCACCGCTCCAAAGCAAAAGAAACGCAGATTCTCAGAAGAAGTCCTGTGCTCCACCACCCTCTCCACCTCGAGACTCTATCCCTTCTCCACCCCACTCACCTGAACCCATCTCCACTATTCATCCGCACACCCTCCCTAGCCATTGTACCAGCTCTTTCCAACTGCCTCTCTACTCCTTTCTCCTTCCTCTATGCCAACATTTTTCTCCTCGCCTCACATCTCTACTCTTCTCTATCAAACCTCCTTCTACCTGAAATCTTCCCCTATCTCTCGCAAGATCTTACTCCTATCTCCATCTCTTCCGATCTCTACCGATTCTCTTTCCTTCCATCTCCTCTCGCCACCCACTTTCTCTTTGACTTCTCCTCCATTTCAGACCTTCTCTATCCTTCTACTTCCCCTCCTAACTTCATCCTTCTACCCGACTATCCATTTCCTTCCTATCTCTTAGAAGCATCCTCTTCCTCTTCTCGCTTTCACTGCCGCCAGCCTTAGCCATCGACATTGAGGTTGATTCCGCACTCTTCTCCTCCACCTACAACCTCTCGGCCACAACCCCATCCGGCTTCTCCAAATCCTCGCTCATCATCCCTCCACTAGCCATATTTCCATTAACCTTAACCCTTCTTTACCTACCACCGCATCGATCTCACGCCATTCTCGAGCTTCTTCGAGCAAACAATCCACCGCCTAGCTACTAACAGACAGCCTTCCTACGGCATCATCACAAAGAAATTGATGTGCTCGCCTATGGCCTCAATGCTACTCATGCTACCATTTTTTACATCGGAAGATTGTTGATCAACTAGTGAACGATACTCGTGCCTTTCACCACTACGTGTTCCTCGGTTCAAGATCAACAAGTCGCTTCCGATAGGTATGTCGCACTCAACAAATCAGCATTCGTGGTCTTTTCAATGAGCTCAAAAACCTATGAGCAATTCTAAGCCGAAAGGAGGTTGTCGATTTTCAATCAATCTTCGCCTAGTCGAAGAGGCCGATGCAAGAGTATGCCTGGAACAACGTAGGGTTGGTGCCATCGTGAGGAGAGAAGCTACTCACTTCGAATCAAGCCCCGACAGGAACAACCCGGCTACTTAGAATCTAAATGGCCGATCGAACGGGTTGGAGATTACTTAGAACGAAGACGCACTCACCTCAACCTATTCTCAATCTATTGGTAGTCGCTTGTATCTTTTATCTTGAACTATGTTGTTTTGCCAAAACTTCTCACTGCTAAATAGCTTGTTTAATCACGTATGTCTTAAGTTTCTTTCAAAGTTTAAATTGCTTCATCTTGATATATCTCTGTCATTTAAACTGCTGCTTAAATCTTTATAACCTCGCATGCATACTTATCTCATAGATTTAAACCTTGCTCTTCTTAGTACTTTATCTTAATGTTTTTATCCTGTAAGTACTTAGTCTAGCTATCTCTATTTAAGACTTCGCCTCGAGAGAGGTATGTCCGCTCTTAATAAAATTTCCTTAAGACATACTATTATCTCGCATGATTCAAAGTCTCCGCCAGAAAGTAGATGATGACATCAACCAAATATGAGGATGA
>CM028380.1:5327396-5375965 GCA_013146195.2 Codonopsis lanceolata
CCTGGCCGCATCATGAGAGAGAGAGAGAGAGAGAGCGAGAGAGAGAGAAAGAGATTGAGAGATTGAGTCAATTTTTGGAAAACTCTGACGCCATCTCCTCGAAGCATTTGAGTTTCCCTATCTCACCGCCCCACTCCATATCCGCCATGGAAGCCGCACCACTCCGCATCTCGCCATGGTAGCCACCTTGTTCGGCTCCTCCTCCCCCCCACACACTCTCTATCTCTCTTTCTTCCCACCTCGGAAGCCAACGAGCCCTAGTACAAAATAGGTAGAAGGTGTGATCTTTTGATTTTACATTTTGATTCCCCAAGATCCGGGTTTGGTGTCTTCCCGACGTCTTCACCGACAATTTCACGATATGGGTTTCAAGTTTGTTCATCCCTTTTCTCCGGCAAAAGACTCAGTACGTCTAAATTTAATCTTGGGTAGTGAAAAAAGAAAAAGAAAAAGAAAAGGTTAGGGTGAACACTGAACAAAAAATGCACACGAAAGAACCATGCGAATAACAACAGATGGAGACCGATAGGCCGAACCGGCCGGAGGTTAAACGCCGAAAAATCGAACGCCTCCCGATTCATCCGATCTACGATTGAACCCTAGGGAAAGCGATTTGACTGATAGGTATTTCTAATCATTGTTTAATTCTCTATTTTTTTTCTTCCTGCGCCACGATGGTCCAGCCTCGAATTTTAAAAACTTATTAGGCCGATTTCATACCCTAGTTTTGGTGAGGAGGTCTATATCCAAGCATCAACTGATGTTGTTTTTCTTTATGAGGATTATTTTGCCGCAACCGCACAATAGCCGAAAACTTTATGACTCGTGGTTCTATTATCGCTTTAAGATTTTAGGGGTTGGAAAAGACAAAATTACTCATCACATGTGTGACCACGTGCATCTTAACTGGACTTTGTGAACGGCAGGTGACGGGACGGTGGTAATTGGGACGATTGGAAAGATTGGGTATGAAGTTGGGACAATTTTAACATAAGGGGGTATTATGGGATTGGGTGGATAAGGGGATATATATATATATATATATATATATATATATATATATATATATATAATATATACATTATATTGCATTTTTTAGTTAGGGTAAAATTTGGTCATCCTCATGTTTATATCTTTTCATCTTTATTTAATAATATCTTGCAGGCTGTCCACTGTTTAAGTAAAAAAGGTACCAAAAATAACGTAACCAAACTCTAATTGACATTTCACACTTAGTAAAAAATACAACGTTTTCTCTTTAAAAGTATTTCAATACAACGTTTTAAAACACAATGTTTGAAAAATGTGCAGCGTTTTCAAAATATGATGTGTTTACAACTACTCTGTTCATGAAAATAATGTTTAGAAATAGTTTTTCAAACGTGTTTACAAGAAAAATAATGCATTTTGAAGATACTGCATTTTAAAAATGCTACATTTAAAAAAAATAGAATTTTCAAGATTTATGCACCATTTATGTAGCGAGACCTTAGTCACACACCTCTCTCTCTCTCTCTCTCCACTTTCAGTGGCCACATGCTCTATCTTCTAGTAGCCGTCACTTCTTCAACCTCAACTTAGCCGTAGTCGTCGTTCTCTTTCATCTCACACCTCACCGGCCTTCTCTTTCTTCTCACTGGTCAGCCATGTTAACTATGCTCTCTCTCTCTCTCAACTTGTTTCTCCCCTCTCTTTGCCATCTATTTCACCCGTCTCTCTTGATCTATTTCGTAGTAAATGTAATCACACTTATTTACCTAAACCGCAAAATCAAACCAAATCAAGTGGTATGGTTTGGTTTGGTTTTGAACTTTGTTCGGTTCGATTTTGTTTGGAAATAAATGGAATCATTAGGAGGCGGTTCAGTTAGTAGTTTTGGCCTAAACTAAACCAAGCCGAACCACTTATACTGCTTCCTACAATGCACTTATCATGATATTAGGATGTTCCCAAAAAGAAACAAAGGTAGCTAGAAAAGTAAAAAAGAAAATATTCTTACCAAGATGATAGCTTTGATAGTCTCTCTATCAATAGAAAATCCCATTGTATTTTCACTTTGAACCTCCAGCAAAATGTCCACAAAATCTTGCCTTTCACCTTCTTTACTTCTACCACCACTAGCTTCTCTTCTCCGGTTCAAGTGCTCTTCAACTACGTCCTCAAGAAACTCATCAAATTCTTTAACATTTTTCTCAACTCTAACATTCAAACCATTAACACCATCAAGCCAGGACAGCCATGGAATATAGTCCCCAACTCTAAAAACACTCAATAGATATGCAAACTCATTCAGAACCTCCATAAACTTCCTCCCATCGTATTTTCTTCCCAAGGTTACCCTACACACTACATCGTTTGTAAGTGAAATAAACAAATCGCTCAGATTCACAAGTGAAAAAGAAGATGGTGAAGAAGTAGCGATATCTTGAATCTTGTCGATCATAAGGGCCGTTTCTTTTTCTCTAACTTGTTGAAATGATTGAACTCTCTTGTTGCTTAGAAGATGAAGCACAGCCATGCTTTTCACATGTCTCCAATATTCACCATAAGGAGCGAATGCTATGTCCTTGCGATTATAAGAAAGTTTCCGTGGAATGGTTGTATTTGGTCTGTTTGAGAAGATTAAGTCATGAGTTTTCATGATTTCTCGGGCTGCCTCATCGGATGAAGCAACGATCACAGGTACACTGCCTAGGTGAAGAAGCATGAGTGTACCATACTCTTTAGCTAGTGCATGGAGTGAGCGATGGGGACTCAAACCTAGTTGCTGAAGGTTTCATATGATCGGTAGCTTTCGTGGGGAAGGTGGTGGATTTCTATATGGTTTGTGAGCATCTGAAAACCATTTGTAAAGAAACGCCAACAAAACCAACAACGAAAGAAGATAGGGGAAAAATGACCTGAATAGAATCAGCATTGTTCTTAACTCTAACCAAAGAAATTATAGTACAAACGCAGAGTCGCAGACTTTGATATGATTTGGGGTGTGCAGTGACATGGTTTCAACTAGGCAGTCCATTTGGGTTTACGAATGAAAACAATATTGATCGATAATGTATGGGTGGTTGATGATGTCTACGTGGTTAGTTTTTGTTGTCTTCGATAATTTTGTGGAGAGATTTTTGTGAAACGTTGGATATTTGGCCATCCTATAAAAAAGATTGAAAGGGAATATTTGGCCATCCTATTTAGCTCAACCATGTACCAGCTAATCTATGCCCCCCTCGTTGGTACAAAATATGCATTTTTAATTTTCTAGCAAAATGGTGAAAAAAGTTATACTTAATAACTAATACTCCATATTGAAACATACCATATCTTCTCTCTTTTTCTCCGTCAGATGCCTTTTCCTTTTTCCTAAAACTTACTGAAAAATCATTCAACCCAACACAGATTCATTACAGTTTCATACATAATGAATTAAAAGAACGTTACCTTTCTATTGCCCCGAACCCGACCATGAAGGGCGCCGCTCTTCGATCGATGGGGCGGTCGATCCCCATTTCGTTGCACAACAATGATGATTTTTGAATTCAAAGTGTGTGTTGCCGTAGTTGTTGAAGGAGACAATGACATTTTCGGAATAATATTTCGAAAAGTAGTCTTATGCGCATGTCCATTCATAACATTTAATTGGCCTAGGGTGAAACTCAAGAAATAGTCCTTATTTAATAACAAAAATTAATATTTAGAAAAAATTGCAGGCCGCTCCACTTTTTGAAACTTTTAATCGCTAAAGTACACAATTTTTATTTTCAGCCAAAAAAAGTCACTTTTAGTGGCAAAATAACTACGATACCCTTAATGAACCGTGTGTGCTCTATGGAGGTTATTATTTTTACACCGCAGTTCAATAGTGTAACTGCTAGTATATTTTTTAACCGCGATTTATCAATTTTTATTGAATTAATTTTGCAGCACAGTTCAATAGTGTATACTAGTCTATTTTTGTACTGCGATTCATCAATTTTAGTGAATTAATTTTTGCACCGCTGTTCAATAATGTAATTGATAGTCATAACATACTCAATAAATATTAACGCTATAACTATTACTAATTTGGTTGTTTGAAAACTGCTGAATTGAAATGTATGAAGTGAGTCATAACCATGTCTTAAGTTTGAGAATTGCCGAATTGGGCTGTTTTATTTGAATTTTGGGCCTCTTCAGCTAACTGCGCAAAAAAAAAAAAAAAAAAAAAAACCGACCAGTATTTTACCAGTGAGGCCTCCTATTTACGGAGGCCTAAAGCCCTGGTTAACCTAACATGTTTTGAGGGTGCTACATTCTGGTTAGCTAAAGCAACCATTTACTAGCTAATCTACGCGCTCTCGGTGGTACAAAATATGCATTTTTAATATGTATTTCTAATTTTCTAGCAAAATGGTAAAAAAAAAAAAAAGTCATACTTAATAACTGCTATATTGAATAGTTACAGGAATTAGGTATTTGAATTCAGTTGAAAATGGTTAGTTAGTTCATGAAATTGAAGTAATGTATCTATTTCAAGTTTCATTTTCACATAAAAAGTTTTAAAGTTTTACTAAAGATCTCAGACATATCTTCAAATTATTGAAGGTTGTAATGAAGATTCGAACCTCATACGTAGTTTGGTTGGTTTTTGTTTCTTTCAATAAATTTTTTTATAGGATAGAAATTGATGGAGCCTTGGTCAGGACTTTGGACATGCTATAGAAAAGATTGAAAGGGAATGGCTAAGCTAAGATTTACCACACCTTCCATGGAAACAAAAAATCCCCAAGTTTTCTTATAACAACAGATTTAGTATCTTACAGATATATTTAGAATGAATTTTTTTTCCCTATTTTAATAATTGATTTGTGTTATGAAGCAGTTACAGTGGACGGTAGATTTATTGATTTTCTACCTATAAAATAATGTGTAACATTGAGGAATAGCGTGGTAATAAAAAACTTATATAGTCATCTTCGTATCCGAGTGCTCTCGAAACTAAATTTACGTGTTCCATAAATTCTAGAAATAAGGTAATATATTTTATACTCCCTCCATCCTTAAATTATCGTCCTCATTTCCTTTTTCGTCCGTCCTAAAATAATTGTCCATTTTGAAACTTACCTTTTTAGAATATCCTTTTTACCACTTTACCCTTACTTTTTCACTCTACTTTAATTATGGGCCACATACATATGGACATTAAAGGAAACTACACATTAAACCAATATAAATAATCAAGTCAATTGTTTTTTCTTAAACTGTGCGCCGGATCAACTAGGACGATTATTTAGACACGGAAGGAGTATCAATTTGCTACTCCCTCCGTCCCTAAATTATCGTCCTCCTTTCCTTTTTCGTCCGTTCCAAAATAATTGTCCACTTTGAAACTTACCTTTTTAGAACATCATTTTTACCACTTTACTCTTACTTTTTCACTCTACTTTAATTATGGGTCACATACACATGGACTTTAAAGGAAACTATACATTAAACCAATATAAATAATTAAGTCAATTATTTTTTTTTAAACTGTATGCCAAATCAACCAAAACGATTATTTAGGGACGGTGGGAGTATTAGTTTAGTGATTGTTTCCTGACGTATAACCTCCACGTATAGGGTTTGTCATATATTTCCGTACTCTTTATGGACATTTATTTTGCTATAGGTATATAAAGAGTACTAAACAAATTGCGCCAAATGAAGTGTCACATATGTGGTACATAAAAAAATTGAAAATCAAAATTAATGTCACACATCAACTGTAAGTCTACCACATTAGATGATATCTCATTTGATACAAAAATTTTGGTATTCTATAGGTACCCATAGATTTACTCTTTATAAAAAGGGGAGGACGTCTTTTTTCATGGTGGATTGAAAATACAAAATTGGCATCTATTGGAATACGGAATTAGAGTCACCACGGAATTGATTTTATAGAATTGATTAATAGCGTTTGATGTTTCTATAATTTTATTTGGAAAGAAAATAGATTATTGAAATATTTTAATTGATTCCTGAAATTCAAAGAATCACAATCTTGGTGGAGTTCGTGGAATTTAGATTTACTAATAGTTGGAATCCATGACAATTATATCATTCTATTAGGTCAAATATTTGTTTTATATTTATAATTTCATTTGGTCCCAACTACTTTGCGACCGTTCCTTTTAACATGTTTGGTACTATATAGGAAAATAAAATAATAATAATTGTAGCTAAATTGAAACATATACTTTTCTCAAATTGTTTCAAATGTTTAAGCTATTTTTATTTGAGCTAGTTTCATTATAACATTAGCTTTTAAAAATAATAATAATAATTCAATAAACTTTACTTGCTATTGATGTTGGATAATTTAAAAGTTTCACCTAAATCGAAAAGGTAAAATTACACCTTTGGGCCACTGTACTTTTTAAAAGGTTGCAATTAGGCCACTGAGACGTCAAAATTTTGGAGTGGCCACTGTACCAGACTTATCTTCCAATTTTGATGAGGACCCAAGATCTCCTAAAAATGTTTTAGGATAAATGACTACGCGACCCAACACCCTCGAGATGACGCGAACCTTGAAATTGTGATTGACGCCACAATTGAAATGATTCTCCAACTGATAAGTCAAATTCAATTATAAACAACAAATCCATGATATTTATAATCCGAGCTTCAAATCCAAGACACTTAAAATAAAAACACATAATTTTCTATCAAGAAAATCAACTCAATTTTTATTCATCAATCAACTCTCCAAAACAATATTCAAAAATGTCTTTATATAGGGTTACAAAATAAATCATAATTCTTGCAGGAAAAAAAACTAATTAAAAAGAAACTTTTAAACATAAACTTTAGGGACAAGAAACATAATTAAAACAAGAGAGCTATTTAAATTAGGAAACATTTCAATAACCTAAAATAATAAAATAGTAAATAACACATAAATGCGCCGCATGTTACTCCTAATTCTTGATCCAATCTTTGCGTGATTGTCACTTGAACCCCTTGTTGCTTCAACTTATCACATAAGCCCTTGAACTTGGACTTGTCAATTTCTAAACCCCCCCACCCAATATCATATCAAATTTAACCTAATTTTTGGATGGACGTTAACTTAGGTTAAATATCTATTTTGCCCCGTCTTCATCATCATCAGCTTCCATGGTGGTCAGCTTCATCATCATAGATCAAAAAAAATTAAAGAAGTGTAGATGGACAATGTGAAACTCATATCAAACCTAGATCTGAATCATCGAATTTGAGTGCAGACACAATCCTTTTCCAAAAATACAATTTCTTAAATTAAAAAAAATGGACAAAGTCATACTCCACCCAAATCGAGTTGCAATCGACCTCTCCCTTCTCCCTCTCTCTCCTAGTTGGCTCTCCCTTACATCCAAGCTCCCCTTTCCGGTTCTCTCTTCTACAGCGCCGGAACTCCAGCCCCGCCATCTTCCATCATCGCTGGCTGCCACCTCCACTCTAGCTTCGTCCTCTCTATCTCTCCCCGCTCGAAAACTCCAATCCAAATTTGCCATGTGTTCTCATTCAAGTTCTGATCTTCACCTCTTCATTAAATCTCTACAATTCCAAGCCTAGGGCTCGAAATTTAAAACCCTCATTATGCATTTCAAATAAGATTGATTTTAAGTGGAGATCATCGATCGAAGGTTTGTCTGTCGCAGAGTTCGGTTCCTACCCGATTCGCCTGACACGATTTGTTTCTTTATGTTACTGTGTTACTGGCATTGTTGATTGACTCTGTGTGTTACTATTTGTTACTTTTGCTATGATTTAAAATAGTACGTCCAATCCTCCTTGCTTAAGGGGCAATGATCAATCGATTTTATGATTTAGCTAATATCGTATTATTTCTTTCAATTATTACATCAAACTTCAATTTTATTTCTCCGAATTTCATTTTTATTGTAAATTAGATGTTGATTCTCATGAACTTGTTATAGATCGAGCTGGATCTGATAAATATTTGATGTTTTTGTTGTGTGTAAATCATCAATGATCGTGAGACTGACAGATCCAAGGGCTTTGGATTTGTTACCTTGAAGGATGAGCAAACACTGGAAGTGATAAATAATGGAGATCGATGCAGTCGAAAGAGGAAAACCCTCATTCTTTATATGTTCATAAATCTGTTAGAATTATATTTTCGTTTGTTTTGAATCAATACTCATGTGAATCGATGGAAGTGATGATTATTAGGGAAACTTTGTAAACTCAGATCTGAGTTTTAAAATCCAAATCTAGGTTAATTGGTATATAGAAGAGAGTGATGATGATGAAGACGAGGAAAAAGTAGGTATTTAACCTAAATTAACGTTCAAACTTCACATCCGTCCAAAAATTAGGTTAAATTGCAAGATAAGTATGGTATAGTGGTCACTCCGAAAAATTAGACGACTTAGTGGGCTAATTGCAATATTTTGAAAAGTACAGTGGTCCAAAGGTGTGTTTTGCTAATCGAAACATAATGAACTACTTGATATTTTGTGGAACAATACGTAATACGTTAATGTCTATTTTTTATCGTGCAAGTCATTAGTAAGTACTTGCATACCTTGGGGTAATGTTGACAAATATATACTTCATATGCATTTATAAATTTAATAATTCAAAAAACATATATTTTTTAATCAAATATTTAAAACTTATATTTTCATATTTTTTACTTGATCGATGAAATAGAAAGGCAAAACCCCTCTTTGGGCCACCCAACTTTTCAAAAACTTGCAATGCGGCCACCAAAAATTTAAAATTTTTATTCTTGCAATTGTCTAAATGTTATGATGCAAGCGAAACCTTTTTTAATGGACGTTAGCCGAAGACGTTAAGTTTGAGTAAAATTCATATCTTGCCCCTTTAAAACTTTGTGTGATTTAGAAAACCAAGGGGTCTAATTGAAAAAAAATTACCCATGTTATTTTTATAAAGAGTAGGGGTCAAAATGTTTATTATTACTTCATCTTCAACCTTACATCATTTTCTGGACTGATGTCAGGTCTAGCTAAGAAAAAAAAAGGCCAAATTACAAATAATTATCTAATATGTGTATTTATCCCAGAATATATGCATAGTACATTTTTTAGGATTTAAGATCATTCTCTTGTCATCAAAATGACTTGAAAATATTTCAAAAAAAGGGGAGAAAATCATGTTTTTTCTATGATTACTATGCATCTATTTGCATGACATGTTTTGTTTTGTCTAGATCAACATGTGCAAACATCCGAAAAATCGTGTTAGTTGCATAAACATGCATCGCAGAATCAAATACTGTCAATTGCATAAACATGCATCACAAAATTAAATAACATCAATTTCATATTTTTCATATACTTTAAATTGCCAAATATATCATCCTAGTATAAATCATTTATGCACAAACACCGAAACTAAAACAACAGATATATATATAACCCAAGGAATTCAAGAGATTAAACCAAGTGTGTTTAAGAAAATTGAAGACTTATAGCCGGATCTGGAAGATTAGCAACATGAGTGTATTGATCTCGGTGTATATTACCCCAATCATTATCAGAAAACCAGTATCTGACAACATTTCGGTTCAATGGAGGCATTTCCCGGCGTCTTTGGTCCGATTCCGAGCCTACATGAGCCTTTCCTTTCCTAGATCTTGAAGAGGAAGCCATTTGGTAAGTTAAACAATTGATTTAAGTAAAGAAAGTGGAGAAAATGGTGAAGAAATGAAAAAGGAAACTCGACACCCACAACAATGGAGGAAAGCAAATGGGTTGTTGCTTCTGCTTGCTTCCTACCCGTAAGTGATTAAAGGGGAGGGGAAGTTTCCCTTTTCTTCCCCTCCAAAGTCTATTTCAGCAACTAAAGCCCTAAGTTTGCCCAAATTGCAAATTGGCCCCTAGAGTCTTAACAGGTACTTAACGGAAGTAACTGTCGTCAACAAAGTTAACGACCATCCATCCAATATCCAACGAATCAAAGATGTCCTCAGCAGAATGCCAACCTGTAAGCAAAAAAAAAGAGGGAAGAGTATCTGTATTTTACTTTGTCTGTCACATGCATTTTATGCGATGCTATGTCATTTATGTTGTGAGTCCTTCCCACAAGGGGTGTGAGCCCCAGGTGTGTGGGAATACGATGTTTATTTTCATGCCCCACACCATCGTGTTCTGTGAGGGTCCGTCTTGGGAATACGATGTTCATTTTCATGCGTCCCACCATCGTGTTCTGCGAGGGTCCGCCCTAGGAATATGATGTTTCATTTTCATGTGTCACACCATCATGTTTTGCGAGGGTTCGCCTAGGGAATACGATATTTATTATCATGTGTCTCACCATCGTGTTTTGCGAGGGTCCGCCCTGGGAATATGATGTTTTATTTTCATGTGTCCCACCATCGTGTTCTGCGAGGGTCCGCCCTAGGAATGCAATGTTTATTTTCATGTGTCCCACCATCGTGTTCTGCGAGTGTCCGCCCTGGGAATACGATGCTTAATTTTTGAAACTACCCGTTTTTCACACGAGGGGGGTCGAAACACAGTGGCAACTCTGTTGGGATAAAAAAAAATTACGAGGGCTAGACTCATGTATTTATGTTGCTTGCTTGATTTCGATTGAAAATATATGCTTGATTATTACTCCATCTGTTAGAGTAATGTAAAAGAAATTAGCAATAAACAATATATAATACTCCACTAATATATTACTCCCTCTGTTCTTTCTTATCCGACTCGACACACATATTAATAAAAGTGTTTTTCAAAAAGAAAAATTCATAAATAAGACAATTATTTTATGAATGGACCAAAAATAAATGCATGACCATATTTTTATGACAATATTTTAATTGTAGTTGTCTAAAATAAAAAAATAAGTTAAAGGAATATTTTGACCAATTTTTGGATCGATCTTAGACGAGAATTTAATTATTTTTTTTACATTAGAATTTACATTACTGATATAGTTAATTGTAGTTTTTTCTATTATTAAAGGGGATCAATAGTTAATTTTCTAACTAAATAAAAGTATAAAACTAAGTTAAATATCCAACCTTAAGATCAAAAATATTAAAGTGTACTTATTAAATTTGGAGGAAGGAGTATAAAATTAAGAATTGAAATACTAATTTTACCTTTGTATAGTGATGTATCAATGCAGTAATTAAATGCAAAAGGCATTCATAGCCATAGGTGCTAGTGTTGAAATTGCTTGAGAATCAAAATTAAAACTTTACAATTTAAAAAGACGGAACTAATTACTATACCCTTATCAGGTTCATATAATGGAAAATTGACCTTTAAATCTCTCCCTCCATGTGAAAAACATAATTAAATTGGATTGCTAAGAAATAACACAAAAGTGGTAAAAAGTCCATTCTGATGATGAGTAATGGGACCAGCTAATGGAAGATTAAAATGGACACAATAATCCTTTGTTGAGCAGCCCGGTTTTCGGGGATATATTGTTTGTGTGCTTAGCGGCCACAGAGCAGGCTGTAGCCGTTGTGTTAATTAGGGAAGAATACAATGTGCAAAATCCTGTTTATTATGTTTCAAAGGCCCTCACTGCTGTAGAGGGACGATATTTTAATGCAGAGAAATTGGCTTATTCGCTTGTTGTTGCTGCTCGGAAACTTCGAGCTTATTTTTCTGCACATTCGATCATTGTGTACACGGATACGCCTCTTAGGAAAATTTTGCACAAGCCAGATTCTTCTGGTCGTCTGCTCACTTGGTCCATCGAGTTAACCGAGTTTGATATTGACTATCAACCTCGACGAGCGATTAAGGCGCGATTAAGGCACAGGCTTTGGCGGATTTTGTGGCTGAGACTAGCTTCAAGGATTCGTGCGAAGAGGAGGTTTCTTCCAAGACAGCATCACCGAGTACACCAATTCCAAAGCCCCGACCAGAGTATTGTTGGGAATTGCATGTGGATGGTTCGGCCAGCAGGTTTGGAAGTGGAGCCGGATTGGTGTTAGTCCCACCCGAGCAGGATGTAGAGTTCAAAAAAGCATTGCGTTTCAAGTTTCCAGCATCCAATAATCAGGTAGAATATGAAGCCTTGATCGCAGGGCTCGAGCCCGCGCAAGATGTGGGAGTTCGAGAGGTGATTGTTTATTGTGATTCACAGTTGGTTGTGAATCAAGTGAGGGGAGATTATGTTGTCCATCATCCAGTTTTGGTTCGCTATTGTGCTATGGTAAACGAGATTTTGAAGGACTTTGATTACTGGGAATTGGTGCGGATAGCTCGCGAGGATAATATGAGAGCAGACTATTTGTCTAAGATGGCCGAAGATGAAATTCAGTCTTTGCATCCAGGGGTTATGATTAAATATTTGGAGACTCCAGCAATAGAAAAAGAGGTGATCATGGACATTGAGCCTGCTGCAAAGTGTTGGATAGATGACTTGACGGCTTACATCGAGCAGGGGACCTTGCTCGAAGACAAGACGGAAGCTCGAACTATTCAGAAGCGGTCATGCCGGTATGTCATCTTGGATAACATACTTTATAGGCGGTCGTACACCAGACCTTTGCTCAGATGTGTTCGACCAGAGATGACTGAGGGTATTTTGGGAGAAATTCATGAAGGTAAATGTGGTGGTCATCCTGGCCAAAGGTCTTTGGCAGAAAAAGTCTTAGCTGCAGGATTTTACTGGATTACTTTGAGGCGGGATGCAGAGATGTATGTTCGGCGTTGTGACAAATGTCAATGTTATGCAGATATACCTCGCTTACCCTCTACCGAGCAGACTCCTGTGGTAGCATCATGGCCATTTGACATGTGGGGTATAGACATTATTGGCCCATTTCCATTGGCCCGGTCGAAGTTTAAGTATGCGGTGGTCGCTGTAGATTATTTTACTAAGTGGGTGGAGGCTAAGCCTTTGGCAACCATTAGCGAAGTCAATGTGATTGATTTTGTTCATGAACACATATGGTGTCGTTTTGGAGTTCCACGAGTAGTAGTATCCGACCATGGGACTCAATTTTCCGAAAAATTCACTAAAGCATGCGAGCAGATGTGAGTGAAGCATTGGCAGTCCTCGGTGGCATACCCACAGGGTAATGGGCAGGCTGAGGCCGCAAACAAACAAGTCTTGCATGTCCTCAAGCGAAACCTTGAAGACAAGGCATGAAGATGGGTGGATGAGTTACTCTCAGCCTTGTGGGCGGTCAGAACGACAGTTAGAGGGCCTACTGGGGAAACAACTTTTTCTATGGCTTATGGGTCTGAGGCCATGGCACCGGTTGAAATGTACTTGCCCAATCATAGGGTATTACACTATAATGTTGACTCCAATAATATAGCTCGGGCAGCCGATCTAGACCTGTTGGAAGAGAAACGGTTGGAGTCCAAATTGCGAATGGCTAATTACAAACAGCGAGCAAAGGCCTATCACGATAAAAGGGTTCGTGGTCGATCATTTGCTGTGGGCGATTGGGTTATCCGTAAGATTGAGGCAACAGGCCATCGAGTAGAATGGGAGAAACTTTCTCCAAATTGGGAAGGTCCTTTTCAGATTGCCCGAGTTCTTAAGGAAGGGACTTATATGTTGCGAACAAAGGATGAGAGCGAACTGAAACATCCATGGCATGCAGATCACCTTAAGAAATACTATCGGTGATTGGTAGTATGTAATCCATCTATCTTCTTCTTATATTTTGTAAGTGGTGATGGAATGAATAAGCATATGTTTCAGCTTATAGCATTTATTCAAAGCTCAATTATACTTTTGGCGGGCAGGGAAGTTTCCTGGCCTGGTGTGAAAGTTGGTGTTTGAGTAAGTTAATGTGTGCTCGATTATTCTCTTTCTCGCAATTACGGGTAAACTCTACTCGGGAGAAAGGGTTGGTGTTCGAGCTAGTTTTTTTTCTTGTTGATTCCTGATTATTATCTTTTTCACGAGCATGGGATATCCCTGCTCATGAAAAAGAGTTGGTGTTCGAGTTGTCTTTTTTGGTTGCACTTGATTATTTTCTCTTCTACGAGCATAGATTATTCATGCTCGTGTAAAAGAGTTGGTATTCGAGTTAGTTTTGATTGTTCTCGATTAAACTCTTTTTCACAAGCGTAAGAGGTGCTTTTGCTTGCGAGAAAGAGTTGGTGTTCAAGTTATTTTGATGTAAGAATCTATTTCTTGAAAAGCAAACAATTGGGATATGTTGAAGACATAAGCAGATAGGATGTTGCCAGTGCAGTTAAAAGCATAAAGTAGCAAATATTACAAAACCAGAAATATAAATTGTTTGAAGACCAGTGATAAATTGTTTTTGGAAATCATGGCACGCAGGCCAAAAAAGAAAGCTTCAGGCATTAGGGGGAGTGATTGAAGGGGCTGCTCGGTCTGGATCAGTCGTTTCTTCAGGGCTGGTTTCGAGGATGACAACATCTTCTTCATCGGCTGGGTCAGCGGTGCCTTCATCTTCTTTGGGTTGTGCTTGAGCTCTCCAGATTTGGGTCATGAGCTCGCTAATGGTGACTGGGGCAGCTGGAGGTGGGGTCCATGGAGATAACCCTTTCTCTGCATCAGTTTCAGCGAGAGAATCTAATTCATCCTCGGTATATGGAACAAGCGTGTGGCCAGGGCGGGCTGAAGGACAGAATGGCGGGTTGGTACCCCATTCAGCGAGCAGTTCTGGTCGTATCTCTAGCCCACTACATGAAATTTGCCTTAGAACATGGTGTACTCCCTGGAGGAAGAAAGGATAAGCTTCATTCTCCACGCAGGCAGCAAAGTCTTCAGAATCTTTATAATTCTCAATAATAGTTTGCTTTTGCTCTTCGCTTGGGTGAGATTGCTCTTCCTTCAATTTATTCTCCAGTTCGATAGCCGTGGCCTTGGCTTCTTCAAGTTGGGTTTGGGTGGCTCGAAGCTCCTTCCTGATTGCAGAGATATTGTTTAAGGCCGTTTCTTCAGATTTCTTGGAGAAATCCAAATAGGACTCTAGGCTTTTCTTTTCTGCCTCGACTTTGGAGAGTTCGGTCACTTTACTGGTGAGAGTCTCCTCGGTCACTTTCAGCTCAGCACGGAGAGTATTGGCAGTCTCCTCCAGTTGGTTCTTCTCTTTCAACATAGCGGCATTGGAGTTAATGTTGTCAACAAGTCGCTCGTACATTAGTTCCGTTTTGGTGGCAATCTGCAAATAAGGGTGTAGTTGGTGTTTGTGGAATGTTAAAGGAAAGATGGATCGCGAGAAGAGTGTTTACCTCAGTCAAGCACATTCCGACTTCCCCGACCAGAACCGAGCTCGTTTGGTCAGCGCTTTTCTTTCGAACTCCGCCGTGACGAAGCCTCCTCATCAGACCAAGTCCCACAGTTGTTGGGTACCCACTGCGTTTGAAAATATTGATCTTATCTAGATCGGGCACATTGGAAATCTCGGCGATGAGGGCCCCAGCCTTCTCCCGATCATCGGGCATAAGGAAGTTGTCTTTGTGCCATGATGGTATGGTTGGGGTAGTGTCTTCGAGCACAGCTTTGTCTGCTTGGTGCCTGCTTCTTTTTTCCCTTGAGGGACTTTGGCTTGAAGCAGCGTTACTGGTTGCAGGATGGGTGTTTAAGGGAGCTAGGTCAACCCTTTGAATGACAGGATTTGGGGCAGTAAGCGTAGCTGATTGGCTCGGTTCTGGCAAATTCCGTTTGGTACCGCGCCCGGTGGCAGTGGTTGGGATAGTTGGAAGGGCTGCAGTAGTTTGGGTAGAAAAGTGTTTATTTCTTTTGCTCGCTCCTTTTTTAGCGGCTTGGAGGAACTTGTTTACGTCAGTCAACTGCCTCATGTCTGCAAGAGTTAGAGCAAGAGTATAAGAAAAATGAAAGACGATAAGTTTACAAGTTTAACATAAAGAATAGGGTAAGGGGCAGACCAGTAAGTGAAAAAGGGGGTGTGCAGTTGCATCCAGTTCGCGCACATTCAGGGCATTCATTGGGGAATTTGTTTCCATGACATTGGCCCTAGTATGGATGTGGTAGTTCGGGCTCAATGGTAACTCGTGGCTCGACTCCTTCCACGGGCCAACTTATGATTCCGGCTAGACGAAGAAGGGCTAAGTCGGATGTGAGGGCTCATTAGTCAATGCGATCTTGTCGGCTCGACCATCTCGTTCCTCTTTAACCCCGAGCAGCGATCTGAAGGCCCTGGCTATTTTGGGTTCGCCAGCTCGGAAAGCAGTCTTGTCATATTCAGGGAGCCCATAGTCGTGAAGGTAGGGAGCAAATGGCCAGCCGACACTTGACTCAATTAGTAGGGCTTTCCCATCCCAACCATCTACCTTATTTGGGCCGTCATTCAGAAGCTTAAAGTAATTTGGGTTTGAGCATCCTGTGAGGCGTCCAGATTTTTTGTCTAAAGAGAATAAGAAGAACTTCCTAAACAAGGTCATCTCGGGTTCGAACAGAGCGACTGCTGACATTGTGTATGCCATCGAAACCTTCTTGTTGTAAGGGTCCGATCGCAGGGGAGGGAGTTGGTTTCGTTTAGGAATTCTACAACGAATGGGTCAAGGGGGAGGCGAAGCCCTACCACGAAAAAATTGAAATAGAAGACCATTTTGTCTCCTTGGTAGTTATGCCCATTTTCATTGATATCCAGGTCGAAGGCTCGTACCCGGTAGTGCTTGGGATCCATGTCTAAGGAATAAAACCAGGTGCTGACCTCATCTTCGCAGGTCAATTCGTCCCATTTGATCGAGGGTGGGATGTTGGGAACGATTTGTTTGGAGGAGTTTTGATTTTGTTCAGGTTGGGAATTACTCGAGCAGGGAAGGTTTCCAGTTCGATCGTTTTCGGAAAGGTCTTGTTGGTTTTTGCTCGTTTCTTGTTCTGTTAAGTGTTGGGGTTTTCGTGTTCGCGGAATTAAAATAATTTCTTCTTGCTAGCTTTCCTCGGAGCTGGAACTTATAGACGGCGGGTTTTCTTCAGGAGCACCATGGTCGTAGCTCCGGCCTTCAATTTCTGATTGGGTTTCATCGCTGGACATCCTACAGGAAACAGGAATCGAGGAACACATGTTAAACCTTGCTCGGGTAGTCTGGCAAAAGTAAATCAAGTAAAAACCCATGGCAAGAGCCTGTCTTAGGATCGGTGAGCAGGGCACCGATCATGTATTCATCGATTCCCTTATTCGGGCTGGAATGGTTTGGTGATAGAAGGGGAGGCAAGACGAAGTAAAGGAATCGAAACCTAAAGGATTACGTTTTGATAGTCTGCATTTTGAATTCGAGTTTTCAATAGATTATTTCTAGAAGAGAATGTATGTGGAAGAATAATGTTGGGGAACCCTAATTTGGGGTTAAAAGCAGTAAAGCATGGTGAAGAGATAGATGAAGAAAGTTAAGAAAATACCTGTTTTTCGTCGAAGAACGAAGGTTGTAGATCTGGGAAGATTGTTGTGGAATGAGTGTTGGTGTGAGCAAGATCGACGCCAAAGCAATCTTCAAATGCAGAAGTGAGTTTCTCTGTCGGCTTCAATGTCTTTTAAAACGGTAAAAGTTGGAATAGGGGGAAGACTCCTACTTTTATACGTAGTGAGGCCGTCGTTTGGAGGCTACCCATCATTAAGGCTCAGTTTTCGAGGCTCTTGGATCGAGGCGGCATTAATGATGCGTTGGAAAGTGGTTTTATCTCTTCATAGAGGCGGCGGGTGACGGTTTTCTTTCTCTAAAAACCCTTTTTTGGCTGCCATCTGCTTAAACCTTGGATTGTGGACAATTCGATCCACATATTAAAGGATTTAGTTGTGTTTTAAGGGCTATTGGATTTATGAATTCTAGGTCATTCTCCTCACTTCGAGCATGAATACTCGGTAGACAAGGAATAGGGGGCTACTGAGCTGCCCGGCCCAATAGGCCCAAGACATGGGTCACGTGTTTGGCATATTATCATCATCCACAGGCAGGGCATATACATCTTAAGGTCAAAAGCACGAGGGAAGATCAATGGTTTCCAATGCATCGCGAGCTGGGGGCTAAACCTTCAGTGGGCATGAGTATAAGCGAGCTGGGGGCTTAACCAGTGAGTAGGAATATGTAGCGAGCAGGATATGTCGTGCTTGTCCGTTAAGATTATTGTTAATTGGGGACGATTATGGCCGGAAAACTCTCCATGTTACCGTTGTGGTTAATGGGACAGTTAATGGGGGAGTTAATACGCCCGCCATTAATGCCATGAACGTTAGTGGGCAGTTATGATCGGTTATTCTCTCCGACAACAACTATAAAAGCCCCTCAAAATAAAGGAGGGAGGTAGGTGATTCTGATATCTTGCCTAAACTCTGTCGGATTATACACTCATCTTGCATACTTGTGCTAATTCTCACACCGGAGGGCTTTTGCAAGGAGTGCCCCTGCCTAGTTCACAGTTTTCATTGATTTACTTGTAGAGTTGGGCCTTGAAGATAAATGATACGTTAAAAGCCAGGTATCCGATTGGAAGAGTCCAGTGCGTCTAAGAGATTTTTGGACGCATCAATTGTAGTTGTCTAAAATAAAAAAAATAAGTTAAAGGAATATTTTGACCAATTTTTGGATCGATCTTAGACGAGAATTTAATTATTTTTTTTACATTAGAATTTACATTACTGATATAGTTAATTGTAGTTTTTTCTATTATTAAAGGGGATCAATAGTTAATTTTCTAACTAAATAAAAGTATAAAACTAAGTTAAATATCCAACCTTAAGATCAAAAATATTAAAGTGTACTTATTAAATTTGGAGGAAGGAGTATAAAATTAAGAATTGAAATACTAATTTTACCTTTGTATAGTGATGTATCAATGCAGTAATTAAATGCAAAAGGCATTCATAGCCATAGGTGCTAGTGTTGAAATTGCTTGAGAATCAAAATTAAAACTTTACAATTTAAAAAGACGGAACTAATTACTATACCCTTATCAGGTTCATATAATGGAAAATTGACCTTTAAATCTCTCCCTCCATGTGAAAAACATAATTAAATTGGATTACTAAGAAATAACACAAAAGTGGTAAAAAGTCCATTCTGATGATGAGTAATGGGTCCAGCTAATGGAAGATTAAAATGGACACAATAATCCTTTTTTTTTTTTTTTTATGAAGCCGTTTTCTTGTGGAATGTGGTTTTGATCATCACATCCACACAAAAAAAAGTATTATTATTATTATTATTATTATTGGTACTTTCAAAAGAACAACAAAATTATTTTATTCATCCATTAGTTTTTTTTTCTCGTCATTTTCTCTTGTGTTTTTCTAGAACTTAGGTAAAAGGGTCTTACGAATTTATGTTTTTTGCTTGATTTCGATTGAAAATATTATGCTTGATTATTAAATGCTTCATTTTTGCACATATATTTAGTTTTTGGTATTTTGCTTGTTGGTAGTACTAAGTACTAACATTTCTAGGCATACGAGCATTTTGGGGGCCGTGTGACGTTACATTATTGGGCAACATTTGGCGTTTTTTTTTAATCATTTTTATGGGGATTTTAGGACAAATTGTAATTAATTCCTTAGATAGACTCCCCAAATTTTCATGAATTCTTTGATTTGTACTTTTGGGGCGTAAGTCCTAAGAGCAGGAACAATAAAGCTCCTTATTTGGGGAGCTTAAGCTTCTTCTTCTTTTTTATTTATTATAAAAATGTTATTAAGCTCCCTACTTAAGCTCCTCAATAAAAATACTATTTTAACAATGCACAAACTCCAATACTTTTATATACCTCATCATCTTTATCTCCAATAATTTAATATTTTTATAGAAAAATGGTTAGAAATTTGAAAAATTCTAAGAAATTTTTTATGATATCCAAATGAAACAAACCAAGTCTCTATTTGTAGGTAAAAATGTTTACTTTAATACAGGGAAAAAAATATTTAAAAAAAATATTTTTTATGGTTGAAAATTGACGAAAAAATAAAATGGAGGAAAAATAAATAATGAAGCAATTGGAAAGGAGGGAGGAAAGGGCAGGTGTCAGGAAAGGAAAGGCGCAGGCAATTGTCGGATGGCTTTTGAACAAAACAGCTGAGTTTTGATGCATTTTTCCCTAAAACTACGTCGTTTTGGCAATAAAGTTTTTGTTAGGCCGGGGAGCTTGTTTAGCTCCTGAAACGCCTTTTTGCTTAATAAGCACACCAATAGGAATCATTGTTAATTGAGAGAATTTCAATTAATCTCATAAGCACCCATTTGGGAGCTTTGTTGTTGATGGTCTAAGGCGTGTGATTGTTTTCCTTTCCTGATTTTGAACTGCTAAAAAAATATTTTAAAAAAATCAATCAAAATCAAAAACGAAATAAAAAACAATAAAAAAAGTTTTCCTAAAAGAAGGAAAAATCAAGTGCTTAAAAAGTCACGTGCAATACATAGTTTGCTTCTCCTTTCAAAAAATCAAAATTAAAAAAAAAAATTATATATATATAAATAAGACGTATAATATTACGAGCTAGAGTTTGTAGCAAGTTTTGATGTAATTGGTTTCGTTACGAACTAGAGTTTGTAGTATAAGAATTAACGTGGTATTGCAACAACCATCAAAGGGGACTTCTTGCTAATAGAAATCCCGCAGGTCTCACTCATGTCCAAATCCTCCCCTCTTACTCCATCAGGCAATGCGAAATCAAACTTTTGCACCACATTTGCCAAGACAAGCTCAATTATGGTAGTAGCAAATTTGATACCGGGGCAACCTCTCCGGCCAGCACCAAACGGAATCAACTCAAAGTGAAATCCATTAAAATCAATAGAACTATCCAAGAATCTCTCTGGCTTAAGCTCCTCAGGATCTTCCCAAATCGATGGGTCTCTTCCAATAGCCCAAGCATTGATGAACACTTGCGTGCCAGCTGCAATGTCGTAGCCCATTATTTTGGCTTCTTGGGTTGATTCTCGAGCGAGAAGTGGAGCTGGAGGATGTAATCGCAAAGCCTCTCTGATTACCAGTTTTAAGTAGTGCAATTTCTCTAAATTATCTTCGGTGATTTTAGATCCACCTGGGGCTATTTCGCTCACCTCATTCTGCAACTTTCTAATGGCTTCGGGGTGTCGTAAAAGCTCTGCCATTGTCCACTCTAGTGCTGTGAAAACTGTTTCGGTTCCAGCAGCAAACATCTCCTGAAACAGTTGGAAACCAATTAGCAACCCTAACCTAAACCTGAACCACCGAATTGCTAAATTGAATAGACCAGTTTGATTCGGTTTTGAGTTAGGACGGTTTAGTTTAGATAGGTTTGAAAAATTATCGATCAGTTCGATTTGGTTTGTGATTTTGGTGTCGAATCGAACCATAATGTATATTTGACCCGACACACGGATTAAGAAAAAAAATTTAACTTGATTATTAATATTGGTTAGATGTGCAGTTTTCTTCGAAGCTCATGTTTATGTGACTCATAATTAAAGTATAATGAAAAAATAAGAATAAAGTGGTACAAGTGTTGTTCTAAAAAACGAATGTTTCAAATATGACAATAATCTTGGGACGGAGGAAAACAGAAAGTAGGACAATAATTTTGGGACAGATAAAGTATAATTTTTTAGTAATTGTAATTTCTAGCATTCTACATTTTTCAAAGCAGTATTAAAGACTAAAGTAACCAACCTCTAATTTACACTTCACACTTCACACTTAGTCATATCTCTCTCTCTCTCTATATATCTATTTCGTAATATATGTAACCTCATACTATTATTAATCGTAGCCACAAAATCGAACCAAATTAAGTGGTTTGGTTTAGTTTGGTTTTAAACTTTAATTGTTCGATTCGGTTTTGTTTTGAAAATATTGAACAATTAGGAGGCAGTTTGATTTAGTTTGGTTCTGAACTTTGTTCGATTCGGTTTTGTTTCGAAAATATGGTTCTATTAGGAGGCGGTTGGATTTATAGTCTTGGCATACATTAAATCTTACTAAACTAATTAAAAAGAAACAAAGGTAGCTAGGAAAGTAAAAAGAAAATATTCTTACCAAGATGACAGCTTTGATAGTATCTCTACCAATAGAAAATCCCATTGTATTTTCTCTTTGAACCTGCAGCAAAATGTCCACAAAATCTTGCCTTTCACCTTCTTTACTTCTACCACCACTAGCTTCTCTTCTCCTCCGGTCCAAGTGCTCTTCAACTACGCTCTCAAGAAACTCATCAAATTCTTTAGCATTTTTCTCAACTCTAACATTCAAACCATTAACACTATCCAGCCAGGACAGCCATGGAATATAGTCCCCAACTCTAAAAACACCCAATAGATATGCAAACTCGATCAGAAGCTCCTTAAACTTCCTCCCAACGTATTTTCTCCCCAAGGCTACCCTACACACTACATCGTTTGTAAGTGATATAAACAAATCGCTCAGATTCACTAGCGAAAAAGAAGATGGTGAAGAAGTAGTGATATCTCGAATCTTGTCGATCATAAGGGCCGTTTCTTCTTCTCTAACTTGTCGAAATGATTGAACTCTCTTGTTGCTTAGTAGATGAAGCACAGCAATGCTTTTCACCTGTCTCCAATATTCACCATAAGGAGCGAATGCTATGTCCTTGCGATTATAAAAAAGTTTCCGTGGAATGGTTGTATTTGGTCTGTTTGAGAAGATTAAATCATGAGTTTTCATGATTTCTCGGGCTGCTTCATCGGATGAGGCAACGATCACAGGTACACTGCCTAGGTGAAGAAGCATGAGTGTACCATACTTTTTGGCTAGTGCATGGAGCGAGCGATGGGGATTCAAACCTAGTTGCTGAAGGTTTCCTATGATAGGGAGCTTTCGTGGGGAAGGTGGTGGATTTCTATACGGTTTGTGAGCATCTGAAAACCATTTGTAAAGAAACGCCAACAAAACCAACAATGAAAGAAGCTGATAGGGGAAATATGACCGCAATAGAATAAGCATTGTTCTTAACTCTAACCAAAGATATTATTGTACAAACACAGACTCACAGACTATGATATGATTTGGTGTGTACAATGACATGGCCGTCCATCTCTCACAAGCTCAACTAATTAAAGGCAGGCAGCCCATTTGGGTTGAATGTCAAAATTACGAATGGAAACAAAATTGATAATGTATGGGTGGTTGATGATGTGTGGTTAGTTTTTGTTGCCTTCAATAATTGTTGTTTTTTTTTGGAGAGATTCTGGTGAAACGTTGGACATTTGGCCATCCTATAAAAAAGATCGAAAGGGAATTCACTACGAAAAAACTCTAGATTGCCATGAATACATTTCCTTTACAATTGATACAAATTCCTTGGCAAAAACAATTTACCGTGGAAAAGGTTTCCTTGGCAAACTTCAATTTTTTTTCCTTGGCATTTGCTTCCTTGGTAACGTTTCTGAGGAACTGTAATTCCTTGTTAAATTGCCTTGGATATTGCCAAGGAAGTCGTCCTTGGTAATTTTGGATCCATTATTCAAAAAATGAACCTGTTTTCTTTGGGAATATTTTCCTTACGAAATTACCTACTAATTTATTTCCATGGTATTAATAAAAATTTGTAATATATATATTTTTTAATTTCCTTTCAAAATTTCCTTGGCAATTTTTATTTTGTCAATGAATATTTCCTTGCTAAAATTTCTTGGTATCTATTTATTATATTTAATATATTTATATTTTCAAGAATTCCAAAGAACTTTCCTTGGTAATGTTCCTTGCTAAATTAGACTAATAAGAAATATTTATTAGAAAAATTTCTATGTAAAATGATGGTATATTTATTAATAATACCAAATATTATTTGTACATGAACAAATATCTTAATAAACATTAAAAACAATATCTAAAACATATATTCATTTGAAACAATATCGAACAACCTATTGTTCATTCAAAACGATATATAAGTATCCACATTTGTTCATAAATCTCAGCGATCAAAAAAGAACTCCATATACAAAGATCTTGAATCTAATAGTATTTGAATACCGTGCACTGGCCACTGAATTCCAGACTTCATGTACAACATCATATGAATACATCTGAATACCTAGCTAGGCCATTCATTACCCTACATATTACAAAGTAAAAAAAGAAAAATGTACAAATTAGAAAACTAGGAACATAAGAGTCTACACGAAAAATTAGAACACTTGGCATATATACCATGTTATCCTTGTGAGGTCCCCCCTGGCCTGAAATTTACATTTATAACATATAGTGAAAATTATTATTCTTACGCAAAAGATAGGTAATAGGTGCAAACATAAATAACAATTGTATTGAATCCACCAAGCCCCATAAAATGCTTCTTTCTTCTATGCTTTTATTTCCATGAACAAAAATAAGAAGGGAAAGGCAAAGATATCCTACAATCTAGTACAAAACAAACAAGTGGGAAAAAGATGCAGCAACCAAGGTGAAGAAAGACCAGTAGGCAAAGGGAAAGTTCTTGCTATGGATGGGATTCATATCATTGAGTGGGAACATGAAGCAATCAAGTTTTTTTAAAAAAATCAATTCCAAAAAAATATCATGATTCAAACATTTTAAACTTTTTAAAAGTGGATACAAACCAGTCCCTCTATCTTCCTTTGTCTTCAATTCCAAAACTTTTTAAAACTGGATAACCAATTCCAAAACAATCATGATAACCAATTCTCTTTATCTCATAATCTCTCCATCACTACTGTAAAGAAAGCATGGTATAACTGAAAATTATGTATGAATGATTGCCAACTTGCAATTACAATTATTCTTGAAAGGCTCAAGTGAAATCAATACTAGTAGAGAACAACTTAAATGAAGTGGTGTAGATGAAGCACATCAATGCTTTTCACCTGTCTCCAATATTCACCATAAGGAGCGAATGCTATGTCCTTGTGATTATAAAAAAATCCGTGGAATGGTTGTATTTGGTCTGTTTGAGAAGATTAAATCATGGGTTTTCATGATTTCTCGGGCTGCTTCATCGGAAGAGGCAACGATCATAGGTACACTGCCTAGGTGAAGAAGCATGAGTTTACCGTACTTCTTAGCTAGTGCATGGAGCGAGCAATGGGGACTCAAACCTAGTTGTTGAAGGTTTCCTATAATTGGAAGCTTTCGTGGGGAAGGTGGTGCATTTCTGTACAGTTTGTGAGCATCTGAAAACCATTTGTAAAGAAATACCAACAAAACCAACGAATAAAGAAGATAGGGGAAATATAACCGGTACCTCAATAGAATCACCATTGTTCTTAACTCTAACCAAAGAAATTATTGTACAAACACAGAGTCGCAGACTATGATATGATTTGTGGAGTGCAATGGCATGGTGCAGCTCACAAGTTCAACTAATTAAATGCAGGTAGTCTATTCGGGTTAAATGTCCAAAATAAGAAAGGAATCAATATCCATAATGTATGGTACTATGGTTGGTCGATAATGTGTGGTTAGTTTTTGTTGCCTTCAAATATAGTTGTTCTTCATAGACGTTAGACATCCTGTAAAAAAGATTGAAAGGGATTTGCTAACCTAAAATTTAGGAAAAATTGCGGCCGATCTACTTTTTTATGTTTTTAAATAGAGCTGTCAAAATGGATTGACGGGACGAGCCAACCTACTACCCACTTCAACCCGCCATTTGGCGAGGCGGGACGGGCCAGCTCAAAAACATGGCGGGCCTGAGAAATACCAACCCAGCCCACCACTTTTAGGTGGCGGAGCGGGCTAGTCCAACAGGCCCAAGTCTTTTTGACACCTCTAGGCGAGCCAACCCACCATTTAGCGGGCGGGCCAGCCCCAAAAAAATCACGGGCCTAAGAAATACCAACCCAGCGCACCTCTTTTAGGTGGCGGGGCGGGCTAACCCAACGGGCCCAACCCATTTTGACAAATCTATTTTTAAACGCTAGCTGCAGTACCCTCTTTTTTTTCAATCGGAAAAAGTCACTTTTGGTGGCAAAATGATTATGATACTCTTAATGAACCTAAGGCGTGCTCCAAAAATGCACCGCGATTCAAAAATTTATGCACAAGGATTCAAAAAAATTATGAACCGCAATTCAAAATATCTTCTTTTCTTTGTTACCTCTTCTTTTCTTTCAACGTAAAACCTGCAGTGAGGGCACCTCTTCCATTGTTTTTCCTTGGCAAGTTAAATCAACAAAATATATTCTCTTTCTCTCTAGTCTGTTAGGCTCTGGAACTCATCACAGTCCATCCCAGAGTTAACATGTGAACATTTCACCACCGTTATGTTTTCTTGTACTTTGACTGCAATGTAGGTGCTGATGTAATCTTTGCAAAATGAGTGAGCACAAGTACTGGCGTTGCTAACCATTTCTCCATCAGGCTTCTTGTCCATACAGATATCACAGAATGGGGCTCCTTCAAACTAATTTGGATTTGAATTCTCCCATATTGATGATGATTAACTGCGATTCAAAATATTTTGGAAATGCACCGTGATTTAAAAAAATTATGAAGTGTGATTCAAAAATTTATGAACCGCGATTCAAAAAATCAAATTTAAATGTTCACGCCTATTTAACGACAATCCATAATTTGGACAGAAAACCAAGCTTCCATGAAAATACTCACACATCCATCCGTTTTGGTTAAGAGCTTCGTTAGAGCTGCAAGTTCTTATTTTGTCATCCAACAAGATACATGGAAACCTAAAATCTCATGTAATCGATCATTTTCAGATTGCTATCTCTTGTGAATGTTTGAGGAATGGTCCCTTGAAAGTTGTTGCCTTTGAGATTCATTACAGTTAAGGACCTGCTGAAGTTTTCCAAACACGAAGGAATATTGCCACTCATGTCATTATTGGTTAAATCAAGTATACTAAGAGAACTCAAGCTGCAGATAGTTGGTGGAATTCCTCCACTCGGCACATTATTTGATACAGAGTAGAAAGCAGTATTGGGTGGTGGGAGAAGAAGAAGAAGAAAAAGGGAGAAGAAGAAGAAAACGGGAGAGGAAGAAGAAATTTATAGAGTTATTTTAACTTTTGGTATTATAGGAACGTTTATTTGAAAAATATGGCCTTTTACAGTTTTTTTTATTTTAAAGATAGACTGGAGGGGTTACAAATTTCAAAAAATGGACCAACCAGAATTTTATCCTAAAATTTACGACCAGCTAGCCCGCATATGGTACATGTAGGGGATCTTTGTATTGTGAGTGGGAAACCCACTATCATCATTCATCGACTTTTGAGAGGATTTTTGGTTGTGGTACGTCTATATATATGACCCAAGTAATTAGCAGTTAGCAAACATTACATTTGCATATTGACCTAGTGATATCTAGTTGATTGTAATTATATTGTAATTTTCAGATTTATATTTATTATGGTAGTATTTTTATGTTTAGAGGTAGATTTAGGCATCTAAAGAATGTTTTAAGTCTTATTAGGTTACTATAGATGTTAGACTATGAAGTGACAAAAATATCAGTCATACCGGGGTGCCGAAAGTCGTTGATGGTTCGTGGATCGTTCGTTGACTGGATTGGTGACGAAACTGTGTCGTTTGAGTCGGATATCTGGCTCTATGTGGATCTCTGCAAAACAAACACCGTGAGTGGTGGGGGATGTCCCCCAAAACCCTCTGGCGTGAGAATCAGTACAGTATAAAAAATATAGGAGGGCTCGTGGCCCCCGTGTGTGGAGTGAGAACTGTAAAAAAAAGAAAGCGTATGAGAGTCTGTCCTACTATGAGATAGTAGGGTTTATTTATACCTGAGGGATTAGGGTTTACTTGTCATGCATGGGCCATGCACATGATGTTCAATAGTCCTGTAAAGAATAGTGGGCTAGTGTAGTGGAAAGCCCCCCCGCCTAAACGAGGCCCAAAAGCCTTTGAAGGCAAATTAAAAATAGGCACTTCAGTAGCCCCCTGGTCCTTATTCCTTGGGATTTATCTCAAGGGTAAGGAGTATAATTTTTTGTCAAGCATGACATCTACTCAATCGCGAGATACTCGAGCGGGAGGATAAAATAAAGCTAGTCGCGAGTAAACTCGAGTGGGGAGAGTAAGCGCAAGTAGGCGCGATGAACTACTCAACCGCGAGTAACACTCGAGCGGGAGGATGATGTAAAGATCAACCGTGGGATGCCCAAACGGGGAGCGTAAGCGCAGGTAGGCGCGGTGTACTACTCAACCGCGAGTAACACTCGAGCGGGAGGACAATGTAAAGCTCAACCGTGGGATGCCCAAACGGGGAGCGTAAGCGCATGTAGGCGCGGTGCACTACTCAACCACGAGTAACACTCGAACGGGAGGACAATGTAAAGCTCAACCGTGGGATGCCCAAATGGGGAGCGTAAGCGCAGGTAGGCGCGGTGTACTACTCAACCGCGAGTAACACTCGAGCGGGAGGACAATGTAAAGCTCAACCGTGGGATGCCCAAACGGGGAGCGTAGGCGCGGTGTACTACTCAACCGCGAGTAACACTCGAGTGGGAGGACAATGTAAAGCTCAACCGTGGGATGCCCAAACTGGGAGCGTAGGCACAGGTAGGCGCGGTGTACTACTCAACTGCGAGTAACACTCGAGCGGGAGGACAATGTAAAGCTCAGCCGCGAGTAGACTCGAGCGGGGAGCATAAGCGCAGGTAGGCGCGATGTACTACTCAACCGCGAGTAACACTCGAGCGGGAGTGTAGACACCCCAATTTCGTACCCCTGGTATGTAACTGACATAAAATATCAAGAACTGTTAAAACTTAACAAATGTCAAGTTGCAGAAGTCAAAAATGCGAAAGGAAAAGCAGGATGCGCGAAACAGTGAACTGCAGGGGGGGAAAGTGTCAAAATTTGAAACTTCAAAAAGCATTTGGTGCCCCCCTAAGGCATCTTGGTGCCGCACCAAGCTTATGCTTGGCCGCACCAAGCATGTCTCCATGCTCTCTCACAGATTCAATTAAGTACAAGCTTTCAAGCACTCGGTACAAGCGACCAATGCACGGAGAAAAATTCAATAATTCCAGCGATGTCCTTCAGCTTCAGTATAAATAGAAGGCCCCGGCCTCTCATTTTGCTCGTTCAATTTTTACGCGAAGTTTATCGCAATAAGCTCGCTCGCGATTTCTTCGATATCCTTAGTACGAGAGGTGCGAGATAGGTGAGTGGAAGCCCCTAAAATCTCCAAACCCCATCCAAACTCTGCCAAACCAAAAACTCATAGGTTATAAGTGATCCCTAGCCTAGTTGTTAGGTATCCACCTTAAAACCCCAGTCCAAAAATCCCAAAATAAGCCGTTACTCTGCCCGGGTAACGAGCTAAAAAAATCAAAACTTAAGTCTAGGTTCCGCCCAACTGAAAAGGCCAAAACCTACCCAAATAAAGTTGTCACTCTGCCCGAGTTGACTAGCCCCAGCCTCAAAACCTCAATCAAATCCAGTTCAAATCCAGTTCAAATCCAGTTCAATTCCAGTCCAGTTCAATTCAAAACAAAAAAAGACTCCCTCTCCCGCAGAGGACAGAGTGAGCACACCACCGCTCTAAAAGGTAATACCTTTAAGGGCGTATTTTTATTTCATTTGTATTTTTTTCCTTTTATTTATTTTCAAAAAGTTGTATTTTAAATCCGGCACAATGTAGCCAATATAAGCCGTTGTGCTGCCCGGATTAGATTAGGAAAAATTATGTAAAAGAGCCGTTATAATTGCCAAATATTCTTAAATGTGTTTGTAATTATTGGAAGGAGGCGGCCTGCGAGTCCCAGAATAATGTAGCCACGAATGTATCTGCTTAATTTTCCCTTGTCAAAATAAGACCTTATTTATTTGCTAGATTAATATAACAATGAGCATATTTCACCAAAAACGCTTTGAGATCGAAAGGGCGAGTTGGGTGCCTAGCACCTTCCCAACTCGTAACTTAGCCCCGAACCCGTTTTCTAAAATCTCGGTTTTCTTTCGGTTTTCCTTTATTTTTGCCTTAAAATAAAGGTGGCGACTCTAAAACTTTCAGATCCGGGGGCCTCGCAACATTCCCTCTTTGCACTTTCCTGTTTCTCCCTAAAAAAGGGAGATACGGAATGGAGAGGTGATGTATTCCCATATCCCGGTATCCCCTAAACAAGGGATAACTTGATGCGGGAAACCCATAGCTCCCATAGCGATCTGATTGGGCCATAAGGCCATTTTAATAAATCCATAAGTGGGGGCGTCGCAATATCTTTTCTTGTACTTCTCTATTTTCCTCTGACAGAAAAAAGGGGAGAATGAGAATGGAAAGGTAATGCATTCTCATATCCTGTTATCCACGAAATAAGGGATAACCTGACATGAGGAAACCTTTAGTTCCCATTTTGGATACAAAATCCACTCAGGGCAACCGAGGCACATTCCAACGTGCTAATATAGACAAAGACTCCTCTCGCACTTTGGATTTCGCTCTTCCCTAAACAAGGGAGGGTGGAACGAGAGTGGTGTCCCGCGATCCGCACGCACGCGCACCCTAACCAAGGGCGCGGGCGCGGGCGCGGGGGCACGTCCCGGGAACCTCACAGGGAGGACAATGTAAAGCTCAGCCGTGGGATGCCCAAACGGGGAGTGTAGGCGCAGGTAAGTGCGGTGTACTACTCAACCGCGAGTACCACTCGAGCGGGAGGACAATATAAAGCTCAGCCGCGAGTAGACTCGAGCAGGGAGCGTAAGATAAAGCTCGACCGCGAGATGCTTGAGCGGGAGGGTAATGTAGCTCAACGTAGTGAGGGTCTTCAAGAATCCGAGTAACCTCACCAAGGTGAGAGCTGTCTAGAAATCCGTATGCTCAAGCGAGAAGCTCAACCGTGGGATGCCCAAACGGGGAGCATAAGTGCATAAAGGGAATCCAGAAGCCTCACCATGGGGAGGGTCTTCGAGCAATCCAGCAGCCTCAACATGGTGGGGGTCTTCAAAAATAAGCAACCTCACCAAGGTAAGAGCTGTCTGGAAATCCGTATGCTCAAGCGAGAAGTTCAACCGTGGGATGCCCAAACGGGGAGCGTAAGCGCCTAAAGGAAATCCAGAAACCTCACCATGGTGAGGGTCTTCGAGCAATCCAGTAGCCTCAACATGGTGAGGGTCTTCAAAAATCTGAGCAGCCTCACCGTGGTGAAAGTCCTCTAGAAATCCATATGCTCAATCGAGAAGCTCAACCGTGGGATGCCCTAACAGGGAGCGTAAGCGCGTAAAGGAAATCCAAAAGCCTCACCATGGTAAGTGGTCTTCAACATTCCAAGCAATTTCACCGTGGTGAGGGTCTCTGAGTGATAATAAGAAACTGGGCTCGCGCGAGTGTAATCTGAAGCTCGATGTGGCACGAAAGTGTAATATGAAACTCAGTACGTGGTACAAGCATATGGGGTGCACGGCACGTAATCAAAGACATGAAGCTCAGACACGGCATAAGCAAGACATGCACGGGCACGGGGCAATGATGATCTGAGACTCAGGCTGTGGCGTGAGCATGACGTGCACGGGCACGAGAATAACAATCTGAAGCTTGGGTTATGGCACGAGCGTAGCGTGCATGGGCACGATAACAATAACATGAAGCTCTGTAGACACCCCAATTTCGTACCCCTGGTATGTAACTGACATAAAATATCAAGAACTGTTAAAACTTAACAAATGTCAAGTTGCAGAAGTCAAAAATGCGAAAGGAAAAGCAGATGCGCGAAACAAGAACCGGGGGGAAGTGTCAAAATTTGAAACTTCAAAAGCATTTGGTGCACTAAGGCAGCTTGGTGCCGCACTGCTTATGCTTGGCCGCACCAAGCATGTCTCCATGCTCTCTCACGATTCAATTAAGTACAAGCTTTCAAGCACTCGGTACAAGCGGCCAATGCACGGAGAAAAATTCAATAATTCCAGCGATGTCCTTCAGCTTCAGTATAAATAGAAGGCCCCGGCCTCTCATTTTGCTCGTTCAATTTTTACGCGAAGTTTATCGCAGCGAAGCTCTGCTTCTGCGATTTCTTCGATATCCTTAGTACGAGAGGTGCGAGATAGGTGAGTGGAAGCCCCTAAAATCTCCAAACCCCATCCAAACTCTGCCAAACCAAAAACTCATAGGTTATAAGTGATCCCTAGCCTAGTTGTTAGGTATCCACCTTAAAATCCCAAATTCCAAAAATCCCAAAATAAGCCGTTACTCCGCCCGGTAACGAGCTAAAAAATCAAAACTTAAGTCTAGGTTCCGCCCAACCGAAAAGGCCAAAACCTACCCAAATAAAGTTGTCACTCGCCTCGAGTTGACTAGCCCCACCTCAAAACCTCAATCAAATCCAGCTCAAATCCGGCTCAAATCCAGCTCAATTCCAGTTCTCAATTCAAAAAAAAGACTCCCTCTCCCGCAGAGACGAGTGAGCACACCACCGCTCTAAAAGGTAATACCTTTAAGGGCTTATTTTTATTTCATTTGTATTTTTTCCTTTTATTTATTTTCAAAAGTTGTATTTTAAATCCGCACAATGTAGCCAATATAAGCCGTTAGGCCGCCCGGATTAGATTAGGAAAAATTATGTAAAAGAGCCGTTATAATTGCCAAATATTCTTAAATGTGTTTGTAATTATTGGAAGGAGGCGGGCGAGTCCAGTAAATAATGTAGCCACGAATGTATCTGCTTAATTTTCCCTTGTCAAAATAAGACCTTATTTATTTGCTAGATTAATATAACAATGAGCATATTTCACCAAAAACGCTTTGAGATCGAAAGGGCGAGTCGGGTGCCTAGCACCTTCCCAACTCGTAACTTAGCCCCCGAACCCGTTTTCTAAAATCTCTGGTTTTCTCTTCTGGTTTTCCTTTATTTTTGCCTTAAAATAAAGGTGGCGACTCTAAAACTTTCAGATCCAGCTGGGCCTCGCAACATTCCCTCTTTGCACTTTCCCTCGTTTCTCCCTAAAAAGTGGAGATACGGAATGGAGGGGTGATGTATTCCCATATCCCGGTATCCCCTAAACAAGGGATAACTTGATGCGGGAAACCCATAGCTCCCATAGCGATCCGATTGGGCCATAAGGCCATTTTAATAAATCCATAAGTGGGGGCGCCGCAATATCTTTTCTTGTACTTCTATTTTCCTCCGACGTAAAAAAGGGAGAATGAGAATGGAAAGGTAATGCATTCTCATATCCCGTTATCCACTAAATAAGGGATAACCCGACATGAGGAAACCTTTAGTTCCCATTTTGGATACAAAATCCACTCGTGGCAACCGAGGCACATTCCAACGTGCTAATATAGACAGCACTCCTCTCGCACTTTGGATTTCGTCTTCCCCTAAACAAGGGAGGGTGGAACGAGAGCAGTGGTGTCCCGCATCCGCACGTACGCGCACCCCTAACCAAGGGCGCGCGGGGCGCGGGGCGCGGGGGCACGTCCCGGGAACCTCACAGGGAGGACAATGTAAAGCTCAGCCGTGGGATGCCCAAACGGGGAGTGTAGGCGCAGGTAAGTGCGGTGTACTACTCAACCGCGAGTACCACTCGAGCGGGAGGACAATATAAAGCTCAGCCGCGAGTAGACTCGAGCAGGGAGCGTAAGATAAAGCTCGACCGCGAGATGCTTGAGCGGGAGGGTAATGTAGCTCAACGTAGTGAGGGTCTTCAAGAATCCGAGTAACCTCACCAAGGTGAGAGCTGTCTAGAAATCCGTATGCTCAAGCGAGAAGCTCAACCGTGGGATGCCCAAACGGGGAGCATAAGTGCATAAAGGGAATCCAGAAGCCTCACCATGGGGAGGGTCTTCGAGCAATCCAGCAGCCTCAACATGGTGGGGGTCTTCAAAAATAAGCAACCTCACCAAGGTAAGAGCTGTCTGGAAATCCGTATGCTCAAGCGAGAAGTTCAACCGTGGGATGCCCAAACGGGGAGCGTAAGCGCCTAAAGGAAATCCAGAAACCTCACCATGGTGAGGGTCTTCGAGCAATCCAGTAGCCTCAACATGGTGAGGGTCTTCAAAAATCTGAGCAGCCTCACCGTGGTGAAAGTCCTCTAGAAATCCATATGCTCAATCGAGAAGCTCAACCGTGGGATGCCCTAACAGGGAGCGTAAGCGCGTAAAGGAAATCCAAAAGCCTCACCATGGTAAGGGTCTTCAACAATCCAAGCAGCCTCACCGTGGTGAGGGTCTTCGGAGTGATAATAAGAAACTCGGGCTCTGGCGCGAGTGTAATCGGAAGCTCGAGCTGTGGCACGAGTGTAATATGAAACTCAGGCTGTGGTACAAGCATAGGGTGCACGGGCACAGAATAAAGACATGAAGCTCAGATTACGGCATAAGCAAGACATGCACGGCACGGGCAATGATGATCCGAGACTCAGGGCGTGAGCATGACGCACGGCACGAGAATAACAACTGCTTGGGTTATGGCACGAGCGTAGCGTATGGGCACGATAACAATAACATGAAGCTCAGACACCCAATTTCGTATTTCGGTATGTAATCGACATAAAATATCAAGAATCTGTTAAAACTTAACAAATGTCAAGTTGCGTAAGTCAAAAATGCGAAAGGAAAAGCAGATGCGCGAAACAAGAAATGCTGGGGGAAGTGTCAAAATTTGAAACTTCAAAAAGCATTTGGTGCACCCCTAAGGCAGCTTGGTGCCGCACCAAGCTTATGCTTGGCCGCACCAAGCATGTCTCCATGCTCTCTCACAGATTCAATTAAGTACAAGCTTTCAAGCACTCGGTACAAGCGGCCAATGCACGGAGAAAAATTCAATAATTCCAGCGATGTCCTTCAGCTTCAGTATAAATAGAAGGCCCCGGCCTCTCATTTTGCTCGTTCAATTTTTACGCGAAGTTTATCGCAGCGAAGCTCTGCTTCTGCGATTTCTTCGATATCCTTAGTACGAGAGGTGCGAGATAGGTGAGTGGAAGCCCCTAAAATCTCCAAACCCCATCCAAACTCTGCCAAACCAAAAACTCATAGGTTATAAGTGATCCCTAGCCTAGTTGTTAGGTATCCACCTTAAAATCCCAGTCCAAAAATCCCAAAATAAGCCGTTACTCTGCCCGGGTAACGAGCTAAAAAAATCAAAACTTAAGTCTAGGTTCCGCCCAACTGAAAAGGCCAAAACCTACCCAAATAAAGTTGTCACTCTGCCCGAGTTGACTAGCCCCAGCCTCAAAACCTCAATCAAATCCAGTTCAAATCCAGTTCAATTCCAGTTCAATTCAAAACAAAAAAAGACTCCCTCTCCCGCAGAGGACAGAGTGAGCACACCACCGCTCTAAAAGGTAATACCTTTAAGGGCGTATTTTTATTTCATTTGTATTTTTTTCCTTTTATTTATTTTCAAAAAGTTGTATTTTAAATCCGGCACAATGTAGCCAATATAAGCCGTTGTGCTGCCCGGATTAGATTAGGAAAAATTATGTAAAAGAGCCGTTATAATTGCCAAATATTCTTAAATGTGTTTGTAATTATTGGAAGGAGGCGGCTGCGAGTCCGTAAATAATGTAGCCACGAATGTATCTGTTTAATTTTCCCTTGTCAAAATAAGACCTTATTTATTTGCTAGATTAATATAACAATGAGCATATTTCACCAAAAACGCTTTGAGATCGAAGGGCGAGTTGGGTGCCTAGCACCTTCCCAACTCGTAACTTAGCCCCCGAACCCGTTTTCTAAAATCTCTGGTTTTCTCTTCTGGTTTTCCTTTATTTTTGCCTTAAAATAAAGGTGGCGACTCTAAAACTTTCAGATCCAGTGGGGCCTCGCAACATTCCCTCTTTGCACTTTCCTGTTCTCCCCTAAAAAAGGGAGATACGGGAATGGAGGGGTGATGTATTCCCATATCCTGGTATCCCCTAAACAAGGGATAACTTGATGCGGGAAACCCATAGCTCCCATAGCGATCTGATTGGGCCATAAGGCCATTTTAATAAATCCATAAGTGGGGGCGTCGCAATATCTTTTCTTGTACTTCTCTATTTTCCTCCGACGTAAAAAGTGGGAGAATGAGAATGGAAAGGTAATGCATTCTCATATCCTGTTATCCACGAAATAAGGGATAACCTGACATGAGGAAACCTTTAGTTCCCATTTTGGATACAAAATCCACTCAGGGCAACCGAGGCACATTCCAACGTGCTAATATAGACAGCACTCCTCTCGCACTTTGGATTTCGTCTTCCCCTAAACAAGGGAGGGTGGAACGAGAGCAGTGGTGTCCCGCATCCGCACGCACGCCGCACCCCTAACTGGGCGCTGGGGCTGGGCGCGGGCACGCCCCAGGAACCTCACAGGAGGACAATGTAAAGCTCACCGTGGATGCCCAAACGGGAGTGTAAAGTAAGTGCGGTAATTACTCAACCGCGAGTACCACTCGAGCTGAGGACAATATAAAGCTCACCGCGAGTAGACTCGAAAGGGAGCGTAAGATAAAGCTCGACCGCGAGATGCTTGAGCGGGAGGGTAATGTAGCTCAACGTAGTGAGGGTCTTCAAGAATCCGAGTAACCTCACCAAGGTGAGAGCTGTCTAGAAATCCGTATGCTCAAGCGAGAAGCTCAACCGTGGGATGCCCAAACGGGGAGCATAAGTGCATAAAGGGAATCCAGAAGCCTCACCATGGGGAGGGTCTTCGAGCAATCCAGCAGCCTCAACATGGTGGGGGTCTTCAAAAATAAGCAACCTCACCAAGGTAAGAGCTGTCTGGAAATCCGTATGCTCAAGCGAGAAGTTCAACCGTGGGATGCCCAAACGGGGAGCGTAAGCGCCTAAAGGAAATCCAGAAACCTCACCATGGTGAGGGTCTTCCAAAGAGTCTCAACATGGCGAGGTCTTCTCAACATGGTGAGTCTTCCTCTGAAATGCTCAATCGTCCTCAGAAATCCAAGCTCAACCGCTGGATGCCCTAACAGGGAGCGTAAGTCAGCAGAAAGGAAATCCAAAAGCCTCACCATGGTAAGGGTCTTCAACAATCCAAGCAGCCTCACCGTGGTGAGGGTCTTCGGAGTGATAATAAGAAACTCGGGCTCTGGCGCGAGTGTAATCGGAAGCTCGAGCTGTGGCACGAGTGTAATATGAAACTCAGGCTGTGGTACAAGCATAGGGTGCACGGGCACAGAATAAAGACATGAAGCTCAGATTACGGCATAAGCAAGACATGCACGGGCACGGGGCAATGATGATCTGAGACTCAGGCTGTGGCGTGAGCATGACGTGCACGGGCACGAGAATAACAATCTGAAGCTTGGGTTATGGCACGAGCGTATGCGTACGGGCACGATAACAATAACATGAAGCTCAGAGACACCCCAATTTCGCACTCGGTATGTAACCGACATAAAATATCAAGAACCGTTAAAACTTAACAAATGTCAAGTTGCGAGAAGTCAAAAATGCGAAAGGAAAAGCAGGATGCGCGAAACAAGAACTCTGTGGGGGGAAGTGTCAAAATTTGAAACTTCAAAAGCATTTGGTGCCCCTAAGGCAGCTTGGTGCCGCACCAAGCTTATGCTTGGCGCACCAAGCATGTCTCCATGCTCTCTCACGATTCAATTAAGTACAAGCTTTCAAGCACTCTGTACAAGCGGCCAATGCACTGAGAAGAAAATTCAATAATTCCAGCGATGTCCTTCACTTCAAGATAAATAGAAGGCCGGCCTCTCATTTTGCTCGCTCAATTTTTACGAAGTTTATCGCAGTAAGCTCGCTCGCGATTTCTTCGATATCCTTAGTACGAGAGGTGCGAGATAGGTGAGTGGAAGCTCCTAAAATCTCCAAACCCCATCCAAACTCTGCCAAACCAAAAACTCATAGGTTATAAGTGATCCCTAGCCTAGTTGTTAGGTATCCACCTTAAAATCCCAAATTCAAAATCCCAAAATAAGCCGTTACTCTGCCCGGGTAACGAGCTAAAAAAGTCAAAACTTAAGTCTAGGTTCCGCCCAACTGAAAAGGCCAAAACCTACCCAAATAAAGCTGTCACTCTGCCCGAGTTGACTAGCCCCAGCCTCAAAACCTCAATCAAATCCAGTTCAAATCCAGTTCAATTCCAGTCCAGTTCAATTCAAAACAAAAAAAGACTCCCTCTCCCGCAGAGGACAGAGCGAGCACACCACCGCTCTAAAAGGTAATACCTTTAAGGGCGTATTTTTATTTCATTTGTATTTTTTCCTTTTATTTATTTTCAAAAAGTTGTATTTTAAATCCGGCACAATGTAGCCAATATAAGCCGTTGTGCTGCCCGGATTAGATTAGGAAAAATTATGTAAAAGAGCCGTTATAATGGCCAAATATTCTTAAATGTGTTTGTAATTATTGGAAGGAGGCGGCTGCGAGTCCGTAAATAATGTAGCCACGAATGTATCTGTTTAATTTTCCCTTGTCAAAATAAGACCTTATTTATTTGCTAGATTAATATAACAATGAGCATATTTCAGCCAAAAACGCTTTGAGACCGAAAGGGCGAGTTGGGTGCCTAGCACCTTCCCAACTCGTAACTTAGCCCCCGAACCCGTTTTCTAAAATCTCTGGTTTTCTCTTCTGGTTTTCCTTTATTTTTGCCTTAAAATAAAGGTGGCGACTCTAAAACTTTCAGATCCAGTGGGGCCTCGCAACATTCCCTCTTTGCACTTTCCTGTGTTCTCCCAAAAAAGGGAGATACGGGAATGGAGGGGTGATGTATTCCCATATCCTGGTATCCCCTAAACAAGGGATAACTTGATGCGGGAAACCCATAGCTCCCATAGCGATCTGATTGGGCCATAAGGCCATTTTAATAAATCCATAAGTGGGGGCGTCGCAATATCTTTTCTTGCACTTCTCTATTTTCCCACGAAAAAAGGGAGAATGAGAATGGAAAGGTAATGCATTCCCATATCCTGTTATCCACGAAATAAGGGATAACCTGACATGAGGAAACCTTTAGTTCCCATTTTGGATACAAAATCCACTCAAGGCAACCGAGGCACATTCCAACGTGCTAATATAGACAACACTCCTCTCGCACTTTGATTTCGCCTTCCCCTAAACAAGGGAGGGTGGAACGAGAGCGGTGGTCCATCAGACGCACGCCGCACCTAACAAGGCGGCTGGGCGCTGGGGCACGCCCTGAACCTCACAAGTGGCGACTCTGGGAGTTGTCGTTTTATTTTAAATAAAATGGAGGGCTAGACTCATAAAATAAAACCTTTTTTTGGCTTTTCTTTGTTTCTGGCTGCAATATGCTCGTTATATTAATTTACGCATTTCAATAAAGTGTTCCCATTACGGCCGTGGCTATATTTGTGGATATGATCCTCCATCTGGCAGCAGTCTCGTTCCGATATCTGTTACAGGCATGTTCGAGAGTATAAAAAAAAATCATCAATCAAAAAAAAAAAAAAAATATATATATATATATATATATATATATATATATAATTTCTAAAATTCAAAAAAAAATATATATATATAAGGCGGCTGTCTAAGTATATTGGCCGGAAACTCCATTGATACCCTTAAAGCATTCTGAATAGAGTCTGGTATCGCCGGAGCATACAACGCCGCGTACTTGGCCGATCAAAAGCCTTCAAACACTATTATATATATATACATAAAAAAAAATCAAAAAAAAAAAGGAAAAAATATATATATATTATATATTTTACAAATAAATTCCGGCAAAGACAACAAAAGAGTGGGCTTTACTTAGGCTCTATTTTCTTTCATTTATTTCTTTTCATTTTGTCTTTTTCACTTTATTCAGAACTCAGTATATTTGTACATTTCTCAAGATTCATTATGCCATTTTATTTTGGGGGCATAGGACCAAAATTTGTAATTAATAGGGATAGATAGTTTCTCCACTTTTCTTTCTATTTCTTAAAATGGTGTGCTTGCTTGCTTACGCTCAAACTAAAAAAGCCGAGAAAATCCACACAAACAAAGAAGACAAGGCAGGCCAAATTTGTTTTATTTTCTATATCTCAGTAAAATAAATAAAAATTTTATCGCTTAGATACCGCACACACGTGCACGCATGTAAATATATTCCGAACTGTTACCCTACACCATGGCCACCTACCCCTCGCATAAGCCAACGTTAGAATGCATATAGTTTTTCAGACACTTCATCGATCGGTTTTGCATTTTTGAATTGTGGGTCGCCTCAAAAAAAAAATCATCAAAAAAAATCAGGAAAATATATATGTTAAAAAAAAAATGCGCAAGTTCGAAAAAAAAAAACATAATAAGTGCGCACAAAAAAAATATTTATAGACAATAAACAATAAACAGGGGCTGATTTATAATTCTCAGATGCCCGACCTAGATCATTTCGGATGGTGGATCCTGGAAAGAGTATAGGCCCTTCGCCTGGGACCAATCCAGTCCTGGGGAGTCGAAAGGCAGGTGGAATACGTTGGTCCTATACTCTGGAGAAAGAATCCACTATTCCAGGAAAAGTCTTGAGACTGTCAAAATAAAGCAGGTGCTTATCCGGTCAATTGTAGGGAAAGCAAATAATAAATTAATAATAAAATACTAATAAAAGGCACGTTGTACTTCAAGCCCATATAGCCTTCACCAAATTCTTCCGATACCTACCAAACCCCATTTTCCTCGTAAACCGCCCGAATTTGAAAAGGCAGTAAACAATATCTTGGCCAATTGATACAGATCGATTGCGGCGTAATCAATACGTAAAAATACGATCCGAGCAGCTTTGGCAACAGCTTGACAAATTCGCTATAGTCCCAAAGAAGCATCAACCTTCCATGTTCCTTATCAAATCCAACCTCCCAACCAAACACCAACCCACCAAACCAGAATCCCTATATTACCCAACCCACCAACTCAGAATCCTTATAATGCCCAAAATCCAGCTGCCCAAAATCCTTATCCAATCCAAAATCCTTATCCAAACCAAAATCCTTATCCAAACCAAAATCCCTATATTATCCAAAACCCAATAACCCAAGACCTTTATCCAACCCAATACCCATATCCATCCCAGAATCCTTATAATGCCCAAATTCCATTAACCCGTAACCCATATACCGTCCAAAAATCCACCAGCCCTAATCCCTACCTTCAACCGTAAAAATAACCCAAATTTTCCTAAATCCAAATTAACATATACCAAAACCCAACTTTCCCGTCTCCGCCAAATTGAGGTCGACATCGAAGATGTGAAACCATGTTGCTTAAAGCTCTAAACCAAGAAGTTTCTAATGAAAATTTGGGGAACAACTCCCGGGTATGATGGATAAAGGCACTTCAAAAAAAAAAAAAAAAAAGGGCTCTCGCTGAAGTTTGGAGTCTATTTCTAATAAACCTCTGTAACTAGTATTAAGACCGACCCACTTTTGACGCCGCAGATCCGTGGACTACTTTGGATATATTACCCCTATTCCTTTCCCTAGCCTTACTGATTTGGTCATCTACCAATCCGCCTCCCTAAAATTGAGTACCCCTATTCCTTTCCCTAGCCTTACTGATTTGGTCATCTACCAATCCGCTCCCTACAATTGAGGATCTCAAACCCCGTGTCCTCAATAATGTAATAAACCCCCAGACATGTGCTTTTAATAATAATCTAAACGTCTTTGCTTATTTCTTAGTTGCACTCGCATTAAAAGACACATTAAATAATTATAATAATGAGTCATTTAAAAGGACCCAAAAGATAAAAATTTTGCTTGAGCTTGTAAAGTCAAGAGAGCCGCAGACATCATCAACAAGAATCAAGACCGATCCACCATCAACTGGGCCGGACAAGGAAATCAAAAGAAGTCGATCGCAACTACCGCAAGTACCTAAAAGAATAACACTCATGGATCCTTTCAAAGAGTTCGTGGACATGACCCACCTAGCCAAACACCGCCATAGTCCTATAAAGATATGTCAAAAGAAGAAGCATGAAACAAATTTAAGCCAACTTATTCAGTAAAAATAAAAAATAAAAAATAAAAAATAAAAAATAAAAAAAAAAAGACCCAGCCTAAAAATGACCATTCCCAATCAACACCTAGGTTATAGATCAAAAGCACAGAGACCAAGAAAAGATATCCTGGGACCTAATACTCAATGCCGTTCGGGCTAAAAGCTCCGCCGCATCAAGCCGGAATGGTACTTATACAAGGTCGCTCAAAGAAGAACCTTTCTTCCACGATGTGTCGAAACAAATTCGCCAACTTCATTCAGAGATGTAAAAAAAAATACATACCCCCCAAAAAAATATAGTAATAAAAAAAGAAAAAATGGAAAAAGCCAAGAAAGTCCAATGATCATTCCCAACCTCAATGCCTTTTTCATCACAATACGAAGTTAAGTTCAAAAGCAAAGAGAGACCAAGAAAAAATCCCTCTGCATCGATCTACTCTATCCAATGCCAGCTTCCTCTCTCCTAAAAACCTCGCTAGGCCAAAGGTGCTACCCCTCTGCTCATGTTCATATATGGTGGAAAAAATCCGCCTCGGGAAGCCCGCTAGCCGAAACCCGACAAGCTTTCTCTCCAACTGGCGGCCTAGGCAAAAGTTAGGGCATTCAAAAAAAAATGAAAAATAAAAAGGAGAATAAGGGCTCGCTTAGGCCGAAACCCCGAAGGGCTGCAAAAATTAGAGCATAAAAAAAAAAAATATAATAAAAAAATAAAAAATAATAAGGGCTCGCTAGGTTGAAAACCCGAAAGGGCTTGCCTAGGCAAAAGTTAGAGCCAAACAAATAAAAAATATATATCAGAGAATAAGGAGAGGGAAGACACTCTTTGAAACCTCGGATCCTATCTCCGCCTTCAAAAGAGCAAAGAGGCTCGACCGACGTAAAAAAAAAGAAAACCACGACATAAGCTCACAATAAAATACTAAAATATAATATTACGGGTCCTAAGGTGCAACTTAGAATAATTGCAAAAGAAATTTAGATTATGCATTAATGGCATGTACATATCTATTATTGCTCAGACCCCCTTTGTTTTCCCGTAAACAATCCTTTTCTTGCGTACCATAGCCCCGAGTGGTCCATCGCTCATGCATCAAGGGGCGCCCACCGAGTCGGCCCATATACTCCTTCTCGCGAGGCGAAGAAGAAACCCTAGACTCATCAAAGATGAGAGCCCCCGTAAGTGTCCTCATCCTCATCATCAATGTCCCCATTATCCCTGATAGAAGTGCCGCTCGGTACCATGATATTTCGGCTCCACCATCGCTTCATCGCCAAGCCTCGTCGCGAAAAAAAAAAACCTACAAAAGGAGGCTACTCGCCACTGACTCAATGACCACAATGCATCGAAGAATAAGAGATTCGCCATTTTCCCATTCCAATATCACCCAAAAGCCCGCTCTTATCCAAAGGTGTATTCTCAAAAATCCCTTTCTCCAAAGTACATCAGGCCATTACATTTTAGATGTCCCAGATAGTTTTATTTCTCATGAATTTATTTTTGCATGTGTAACATATTGCATCATATACATTATATTGCATTATTTCATAATGTTTGTACGTATTTCTTTTTAAAAATAATATATAAATATATATACAAAAGAATAAAAATAAAAAAAATGCAAAAAAAAAAGGAAAAGAGAAAGAGATACTAATGTTCGGCAGAACTCAAAGCTAATGTGCTCTGGATCCGTTGTTCGGGAAAATCCACCACCCTCCCTCGCCTCCGACTCCCGACCGCTGCTTGACCCATCGGCATCATCATCATCATCATCATTATCATCATCATCATCGCCATCTCGACGCCCGGGACCGCCAGACCGAAGCTTCGCCCTCGCGAACCTAAAAAAAAAAAACAACAACGGTAAGTTCTCTACCCTTATCTCTTCTTCTCTCAGATCCCTTAAGTAAATAATAAACATATCACATGTTTTATACTTCATTTTTTACAATAAATTCTTTTAATAAAAAAATAATAAAAAAAAAAAAATCTTGTTCATAAACAAAAGAAAAAAATAATTCTTTAAATTGTCACATACTATTTTCATACATGTGCATAAATTTACATGTAAATAAAATCATTCTTTTTCAAAATTTTTTCACAAAATCCATAAAAAATTCATTCATTCATAAAAAAACATAAAAAGAAAACAACAATTCATATATGTAATTAATTTTGCATCTTAATGTACATATTATAACCGATTTGTCATGTGCATAATAAAATGTGAAAAATTCATGCATCATCTCATAAATGTTCTACATTGCATCTCGCATCAAATAAAATAATTCATGCATTCATATTTTGCATTTCATCTCGTCCAATAAGCCATAGAGGTACAACAAAGAGAAGGTAAAATATCACCAATCATCAAAATAAATATCTTTGTGGTATTTACTATACCCCCGCAAAGATTTGCATGCTTGGAAAATAAAGCTAAGGGCATGAAAAATATCTGCTTTTGTCATGTTTTTATCCGAAAATATGCCCGAAAAGCGCTGAAAAATTAAATTTATACTCCGAATATTCCGCTTCGCCATTCTATTGCATGCAAAATGTGATTTAGTGTAAAACATGCATCATATAGCCTCATTTGCATTTAGAACATAAATCATGCATAGTAGGGTCAAATAGTGACCACTATTTCAAATCATGCATCGCAAAAATAAATCACGTAAATTACATGCATTATCACTCAATTACATCATTTAGGCATAAATAGGACATGCACATGCATCATTAATGAAGTCGAATGCTTCAAAAGTACCAAACAAGGCCAAAATCTAGCGTGATTAGAAGTATATCCCACAAAAAACAAACAAAACAAAAAAACAAAAAAACAAAAAACAAACAAAAAAATGTATCATTCTTTACGAATAAACACTTGCCATTTTTTAAAATATGTAAATATACATGAACAAAATTTACATGTAAATAAACATTTGATTTCATTAAAAAAAAATTGTATATATTGTACATATATACCATATTCTTTTACATTCCTCCAATAAAAAAAAAAGAAAATAAAAAAATCGGGAGAGAGGAAGATGTATGTACAAGAAGAGAAAATTTTTCAGTACATGCAACAAGGAAAATGCGGGCAGAAGAAGAAATTTTCGATCAAGCTAGAAAATGGAGCAAAAAGAAAACAACAGCAAAGAAAAGATGACATCAGCTGATACCAAAAGATGCTACAGCAAGAAAAAAGGGAGCTTCCGCCAAGGTTAGAAGGAGCAACAAGAACAAATGCAAAGAAGATCAAGAAAATTTTCCGCCTAAAGTCGAAAACAAAGTGAGGACAAGGAAAAGACTTTCCAATAAGGCCGAATGTTGATAAAAAGAAAAATCCCCAGATCAAAAAAAAAAAGAAAGAAAAATCAAAAGAAAAAAGAAAAAAAAAGCAAGCAAGAATAAAATCCCCGATCAAGAAAGCCGAACTACGCTTGGTCCGATTCCTTGAAAAGGATACGAGGCAGCCTCTACATCAAGAGGTCCGACCATCACAATCATAAAACGTAAAAAAAGAAATTCCCCAAAGAAAGAGCTGGCGTAAATGTCGAATCACCACCGCGGCAATACCCCAAGCAAAAAGGTAAGTCGCACAAGATTCTCTACCCCGATTTTTTTAGAATAATTTTTTTTAAAAATTTGTTTTATTTTAAATAAAAGAAAACTCTTTTTCAAAATGAGTTTTGATTTCAAAAAAAAAAAAAAAAAGAGGAATATTTCAAAAACAAAAAAAAGAGGAATATTTCAAAAAACACAAAAAAAGAGGAATATAAAAAAACAAAAAAAGAAAGGGAAGGAAAAAGAATGTTTTCCACTTCGCACAATTTTCGAAAATACTTGAAGAATGATTAATTCGCCGTGTTCGGCGCCGATCTTTAGTCAAGCACAATTTTCTCGATATCTGAAAATTTTCGAAGTTATGTCCGAAACAAGACAAATGATCAAGGCCCGTGACATACCTAGAAAGTTTTCTTAACACATTTCAATGCCAAGGTATTGACCGGTTGAAATTGTGGTAATAAAATTTGCAATGCTCGGACAACGATCTTTAGTCAAACACAATTTTCTCGATATTTGAAAGTTTTCGATTATGTCCGAAACAAGACAAATGATCAAGGCCTGCATAATTAGAAAATTTTTTCTTAACACGCTTCAACTAGTTGAAAGGTGGTAAATGTAAAAACATTCAAATCTTCATACCGTATTTGAAACAACGGCTGATCGGAGAATACGGCTTTTTCGAAAACACAAAAATCTTTTTCCATTGTAGTTTAAGGTTTTGGCCCGAACTACGCTTGGTCCGATTTTTTAATAGGAATACGAGGCGCCTTACATTAGTAGGTCCGACCATCGTAAGCACATTAAATTCACATCCGCTTAAAAACTTCGATAATTTTTTATAACCGACTAAAAATGTCTAGGTTATAGAGTTTGATAGCATGTCATGTGCATTATAACGCTACCAATTGCATTCTCCTGTTCTTAAATGAACGAAATTGGAGAGTCTTGTTAATCAACGATGTTCGCCTACTCGAAGCCGAAAGGTTACCCAGAACTCCATCGCAGAGGGGCTCAGACACCCCAATTTCGACTCTGGTACCCTCGCATGTAACTCGACATAAAATATCAAGAACGTTAAAACTTAACAAATGTCAAGTTGCGTAAGTCAAAATGCGAAAGAAAAAAGCAGATGCGCGAAACAAATGAACCGCAGGGGGAAAGTGTCAAAATTGCAAACTTTAAAAAAGCAGGTTGGTGCCACCAAGGCAGCTTGGTGCCAGACTAAGCATAAGCTTGGTGGCACCAAGTTCACTATGCTGCTTTCTCTCACAATTCATTCAATTGGTACAAGTCTTCAAGCGCAAGGTACAAGTCACTGCCAATGCACGGAGAGAAAAAGAATTCCAAAATGTCCCTAAATCCTGGCCCTCAAGCTCCAAGATAAATAGAAGCCCTGCCTCATTTTGCACATCGCTCAATTTACGCTGAAGATTTTATCGCAAATAAGCTCGCTTCGCTCCTTCGATCCTTCGATACATTTAGTACGAGAGGTGCGAGATAGGTGAGTGGAAGCCCCTAAAATCTCCAAACCCCATCCAAACTCGCCAAACCAAAAACCCATAGGTTATAAGTGATCCCTAGCCTAGTTGTTAGGTATCCACCTTAAAACCCCAAATTCAAAAATCCCAAAATAAGCCGCTACTCCGCCCCGAGTAACGAGCTAAAAGTCAAAACTTAAGTCTAGGTTCCGCCTAACCGAAAAGGCCAAAACCTACCCAAATAAAGTTGTCACTCGCCTCGAGTTGACCACCAAGCCCCGCCTCAAACCAGCATCAAAACATCTCAAATCCAGCAAGAATCCAGCTTCAATTTTCGCCCGCTCAATTCAAAAAAAAGACTCCTCTCCCCAGAGACGTAGCGAGCGAAGACACCACCGCCTAAAAGGTAATACCTTTAAGGCGATTTTTATTTTATTTTATTTTGTATTTTTTTCTTTTATTTATTTTCAAAGTTGTAGTTGTATTTAAATCCCAACACAATGTAGCCAATATAAGCCGCTCGCCTGATTAGATTAGGAAAATTATGTAAAAGAGCAATTATAATGGCCAAATATTCTTAAATGTGTTTGTAATTATTGAAGGAGGGTCATGAGTCCAGAATAATGTAGCCACGAATGTATCTCTGCTAATTTTCCCTTGTCAAAATAAGACCTTATTTATTTGCTAGATTAATATAACAATGAGCATATTTCACCAAAAACGCTTTGAGATCGAAGGGCGAAGTTGGGTGCCTAGCACCTTCCCAACTCGTAACTTAGCCCCCCGAACCCGCTTCTAAAATCTCCGGTTTTCTTTTCCGGTTTTCCTTTATTTTTGCCTTAAAATAAAGGTGGCGACTTCTAAAACTTCGATCCAAATGGGCCTCGCAACATTCCCTCTTTGCACTTCTCCTGCTCTCCCCAAAAAAGTGGAGATATGAATGGAGGTGATGTATTCCCATATCCTGGTATCCCTAAACAAGGGATAACTTGATGCGGAAACCCATAGCTCCCATAGCGATCCTGATGACCGCCATAAGGCCATTTTAATAAATCCATGGGGGGCGCCGCAATATCTTTTCTTGCACTTCTCTATTATCCCCGACAAAAAAGGGGAGAATGAGAATGGAAAGGTAATGCATTCCCATATCCCCGTTATCCCCGAAATAAGGGATAACCCGACACTGAGGAAACCTTTAGTTCCCATTTTGGATACAAAATCCACTCAAGGCAACCGAGGCACATTCCAACGTGCTAATATAGACAAAGACTCCTCTCGCACTTTGGATTCGCTCTTCCCTAAACAAGGGAGGGTGGAACGAGAGCAAGCTGGTGTCCCAAGATCCGCACGCACGCCAGCACTCCTATCCAAGCGCTGCAAGTGGGCGCGGGGCGCTGGCACCCCCTGAACCTCACAAGATATCTCGACTAATCAAATCCTCCTCCAAGGGACCATTGATCATGGAATCTATCTTTGGCATCCAGTCAACACCATTAAGCCTCCTTGCACCAAAGTCTCAACTCAATCTTGGCATCATCGATTAGACATCCTTTATCCTCATATTATTTTTAAATAGACAATTTTCTTTTAATTCCATCTAGTTCTTCTCATTGTAATGCTTGCAACATCAATAAAAGTCATGTTACCTTTTTCCACTTCTACTCTTAAGTCTTCCGCCTCCATCGATGTTATTTCACGATGTTTGACTTACCCTCTTCTTTCATATGATGGTTTCAAGTACTATGTTATATTTGTTGATCA
>CM028380.1:5376065-5449550 GCA_013146195.2 Codonopsis lanceolata
CCACTAATGGCCAAATAGTGAGGAGAAAGGAACCAATGCAACGATTCATAGCGATTGTTTCCAAAGACTATGAATCGTCCCATTGCTTGACACAACAACCAAACTTGCCCAATTTGGACTTTAAACCAAACCATCAAGTAAATATTTGCTTGCATAAACCAATGAGACCAAGTTCATAATTATCGGACTCATTAAACCATGTAAGGACATAATGCTCTACAACAATCTCATAATCCATGCACATAATTGCACATAAACAAATAGGGCATAATGCTCCACAAAATCCCATAATCCATGCACACATATTTGCATATAACCACGTAGGACATAATGCTCTCTAATCTCATAAACCATGCATATAATTGCATATAAACAAGTAGGGCATACTGCTCCATGAAATTCCATAACTCATGCACATATTTGCATATAATCAAGTAGGACATAATGCTCTACCAAGTATCAAGAACAATGCATATATTTGCATATAACCAATGTGTTTAACTAACTTACAAGTTTAGTTCAAAAATTACATATTGAGGTACTTATTATTCCTCAAGTCATCAACTTGATCAAGTATAGCTTACAAGCTTAATAAAATATAATGAGGTCTTCCATAATCCTCAACTCAAACCAAACCAAGACTACTAAGCTAGTCTCAAAATATCCACAATTCAAGACTTATTATTTTAGTCTTTTTATTTTAAATACACCGGACTCAATCATAGTCCTAACCGTCATACATGATCGATAACACCAACACCATACTTAAAACAACATGACTACTCCGTAGTCACTTCTCACAATTGTTTTCATATACACTTAACAAAAATCCTTGAGAAGGATTCTCTCTAATCTTCTCTTAAATAATCTCATGACCTTATGTGGGTCTCTATTGTCCCATGCTCTAACAAGCATGCTTAAAATGTATTCTAGTCAGTCTCCAAAACATAAGTGTCGCCATAGGACACAACCAAAAACCCGGTGTGCCCAAGCACAACCCAAGCAAACCCAAACATTGTAGGGTTCCAACCCAAGGCTCTTTATCATTTTATTGGCCTTATTACGACTCCGTTGAGTCTTACTAACACATTTCATTCTTTATGTGTTCTATAAATTCACACCGTAAGAATTTCTTAAGGTTTATAACCAAATCTCAATAGTCACTCGGGCTTAATTCCCAAGACTAAAAATCCACAAAACACATCTCAATCACTAATCATTAAAGTTTGGAAGTTATGTTCTTCATTCCTTAACCAAACGAAATCCAATTATCGTAGGATTTCAACCCAAGTTCAATTAGCATAATCGAATTTACAATGACTCAGTCTAATCTACCCTTTTCTAAGATTTAAGGGCATAGAGGCCATGGGTCTCAATTCCCTCTATAATCATAACTATCAACAATAGTCATCATCCCGGGCTCGTTTAACTCACATAAACCCGACAAAACCTTCACTAATATAACATAGAATAAATTCATCATTTTGAGCACAATTTCATTTAGCTCATCCTACCAATCATAATTCCAAATTCATGATTAAATCATACTACCTAGTTTAATATACTCTATTAAGCATATAAAACATAGTAATCAAGCTCACTTCATTAATTTAGCAAGCTAAACCAAATTTGGGCAAAACACCCTCCAAGTATCTCAACCAAACCAACATCAAAACTCATGGATAATCAACATACCCAAGTTCAATAGACTAATTAGAACATGAATTTCACATATTTCATGGTCTCACATAGGTCAATCCCATTCTAACATCAATTTGAAAACCTAGGGTTCATGCTTCTCTACAAACCTAACAATGGCTTCCATTGACCTCACATAGCACAAATGGTTGTTTTCCCAGGTCAATGGAGCCTAAAAATCAAAGGAAGAGAGGTAGAAACTTACCAAACTCAGCCCTCACAAAAGCAGTTTTTGGATTCTTGGAGATGGGTGTTGTTACCTTCAACCTACTCTTCAAAATCAAGGTGTAGCTTGGGGAAGAAGACCTCTACCAATGGCCACCAAGGAGGGACACTTCAAGAGCCCTAGAACCTCCTCTCTCAAGCTCTCTCTCTCAAGTTTTTCAGTTGGGTATTTGCAGAAAACGAAAATGGAAGGAATTTGTTAGAATGAGAGAAATCAGATTTGGGGTTTAAATAGGAGGGATTAAATCCTCTAATCAATCCACTAATCAACCCCTAATAACTCTAATAGGTGTTTAGGACTAGTTTAGGTTAAGTAGGAGGGTTAAGGTGTGGTTTAAAATGGGTTAATTGGGTCAAACATTAGACAATTCTGAAACAGATTGAAAAATCCCGTAAGTCTGCCCAGGACCCCTTGCGGTCGCATGGCCTCTAAATGAAGCGACCGCTTCACACTATTCACAGCAAAAATTCCTTTGTTGATTCCTTGCTCGGTTTCGGTCGTTCTCGCACGCATCCTCGAGCCTTAAAGCTTCGAAATGGCTCACAATTGAACCCTTAAGGTCCTCAAACATTAAAATAATCAATTCAAGTCTCAAACCAATTTTAAAGTAGGTCTAGACTCCCATAAACAACACCCGAAACAACCCGGGGCAAAACCGACGCAAGGCGCGACATCTCGCTAACGAAACGTCGAATGAAACCGCAAACCGACGGGTAATAACCCATGATTGTAAACACATATTAGGGCTACAAAATAGGCCTGAATGCCTCTCAGATGATGCTCAACAGATAGGGGAAATAGGCTCCCGAAAGACGAGACGTTCGCCCGGCTCAATCTCAAACTACGCGATAGGGAGAATTGCTATTCTCGAGGCGTCAAAACTTCACGATACTTATGGAATGCATCCAATTAGAAGTCTAACACATCTAAACATGTTATTTAATCATCATGTAAAGATCTGGGTCCAGATCGAGGTCAGAAACACAAAACCCGAATCAACTCTCAATCGCGTCGCATTTCGACTATCGTCGGGTTACGACTTGTGACTTTAGCAAGTCAACAACTAAATGGCATCTCTTAAAAGTATTTTGATCTTAATATGGTCTCTCATACATATCTAGACTCTCTCACGAGTCAAACGAGCAATCAACCAAGGAAGAAATGCGAGCATTGCACGCAATTCACGCTAACCGGGAATCGGGGTCTTACAAATACATATATACATGTTAATAAATCATCATGTAAAGATATAGGACCAATCCGAGGTCACGAACACAAAACGCAAGCAAACTCTCAATCGCGTCGCATTCCGACCATCGTCGGGTTACGACTTGTGACTTTAGCAAGTCAACAACTATAGGGCATCTCTTAATAGTGTTTTGGTCTCATTGTGGTCTCTCATACACATCTAGAAACTCTCACAAACCGAACAAGAACTCAACAAGGGAAGAAATACGAGCATTGCACGCAAGTCAAGCTAACCGGAAATCGGGGTATTACATCGTCTCCCTCTTAAAAAGAATTCGTCCCAAATTCTAATCCATAACACAAACCAACGTTAGGTCATCACCCAACAACCAAAACCTAGACACAACTACGGTGTCTCTCAATTCCAAGTGAACACTCAACGTTCAAAACCATAAACCTAGACTCAATCTCCGAGTCTTATAATATGTTAAAAGCCTTGAAATAACAAGTGGTTTGACTGAAATGTCTTATAATCTGATAAAAACCGTGTAAATTAATCGCCGTCTAACAAAAACTTCTTATAATCTGAGAAAAATCCTGAAAAAACTAGTCGTCTAACTAAAACGTCTTATAATCTGATAAAAAACTTGGAAATATTAAGTTCTTTAACTAAAACATCTTATAATCTGATAAAAACCCTAGAAACAACTAGTCTTCTGACTCAATCGTGAACCGTCATACAATCTCATTAAAACCCTGGAAATTACTAGTCGTGTGAATGAAATGTCTTATAATCTAATAAAAACCCTGGATATAACTGGTCGTCTGACTGAATCGTCTTATAATCTGATAAAAACCCTAGAAAAAATTAGTCATCAGACTGAAACGTCTTATAATAGGATAAAAGCCCTAGAAAGAACTGGTCATCTGACTGAAATGTCTTATAATCTAATTAAAACCCTGGAAATAACTAGTCGTGTGAATGAAATATCTTTTCATATGATAAGAACCTTTGATATAACTGGTCGTCTTACTAAAACGTCTTATAATATGATAAAAACCCTGGAAATAACTAGTTGTCTATTATCTAAAAAAACCATGGAAATAAGTGATCGTCTGACTGAAACGTCTTATAATTTAATAAAAAAATTGGAAATAACTGGTCGTATGACTGAAATGTCCTATAATCTGGTAAAAACCCTGGAAATAACTCGTCGTCTAACTAAAACATCTTTTGATATGTGAAAAATCCTAGAAATAACTAGTCGTCTAACTCAAACGTCTTATAATATGATAATAACCTTGGAAATAAACCATTCTCTAACTGAAACATCTTATAATCGGATAAAAAACCCTGGAAACAACTAGTCATCTACTAAAGCATGAACCGTCTTACAATCTTATTAAAACCCTACAAATTACTAGTCGTGTGACTGAAACGTCTTATAATCTAATAAGACCCTGGAGATAACTGCTCGTCTGACTGAAACGTCTTATAATCTGATAAAAACCCTGGAAATAACTAGTTGTATGATTGAAATGGCTTATAATCTGATAAAAGCCTTAGAAATAACTAGTCGTCTGACAAAAATGTATTATAATCTAATTAAAACCCTCGAAATAACTAGTCGTGTGACTGAAATGTCTTATAATGTGATAAGAACATTTGATATAATTGGTCGTCTGACTGAAACATCGTATAATCTGATAAAAACCCTGGAAATAACAAGTCGTCAGACTGAAACATCTTATAATCTGATAAAAACCCTGGAAATAACTAGTCGTCTAACTAAAATATCTTATAATATGAGAAAAATCCTAGAAATAACTAGTCGTCTAACTCAAACGTCTTATAATATGATAAAAACATTGGAAATAACACGTTCTCTAACTGAAACATCTTATAACCTGATAAAAACCCTGGAAATAACTAGTCGTCTGACTAAATCATGAACCATCTTACAATCTGATTAAAACCCTTCAAATTACTAGTCGTGTGACTGAAACATCTTATAATCTAATAAGACCATGGAGATAACTGGTCGTTTGACTGGAATGTCTTATAATCTGATAAAAACCCTGGAAATAACTAGTCGTATGATTGAAACATCTTACAATTTGATAAAAGCCCTAAATAACTAGTTAGCTGACAAAAATGTCTTATAATCTAATTAAAACCCTAGAAATAACTAGTCGTGTGCCTGAAATGTCTTATAATGTGATAAGAACAGTTGATATCATTGGTCGTTTGACTGAAACATCTTATAATATGATAAAAACCCTAGAAATAGCTAGTCGTCTATTATCTCAAAAAAACCATGGAAATAAGTGGTCGTCTGACTGAAACTGTGGCACCTTAGCCATTCGTTGCTTGTGTTCATGCATTCATATTACTTGTGAGAATGTTTACTTAGTTTATAAATGTTTTAGAATCATTTATAAGTCATTCATAATGCTCTTAACACGTTTAGAATCATGTATGCATGCTTGTTGGATTGCCGGTTCGATTGCTTGTTTAGTTCTCCTTCTTTCCCTCCTTCGTTTGGATTGTTCGGGTGTTGTTTGAGGGTGCTTGTGATGAGTTATAAACTCATTTTTTTGAGTTTTGAAACCCCATTGATTTGGCCAAGCGTTTGGGGGTCCTTTAGGTTGAATTTTGAGCCATTTTGGGTCTGCCGGGCTTGCCCTCGCAAGGTGGAATGACCTTGCCCCCGCAAGGTAACCAGAAAATTATGTGTTGAGCATCCAGGGAGGATGCGGTCGCAAGGCTAGGGGACCATGCGACCACAAGGTCCCCCGAATCATGATTTGTCCTGTTTTGCTGCTTTGTGATTTTTACACCTAAACCCCTATTCAAAACCCTTTCTAAACCCCACCTAAATCTCCCTAACCCTCATTAATTGTGTCCTAACATCTCTAACAAGTTTTAAGAGTGGATTAAAGAGAGCTTTAGTGATCAATTAAGCCACAAAAATCTTATTTTAAGAGACCACATTGTGTTGACACTTGTCCCACTCACATTTTGACCATTCTTAAGCCACAAATCAGATGTAGAGACCTCATTTCTCTCCCTCACTCTCCAAAAACGAGATTCATCTTCCTCAAGCTTCTCCCATGGCTTCTTGAAGCTTTCTTCTTGGTTCTCCATGATCCTCCCTCCATTTGCTCAAGCCACCTCCATAAGAAGTGTAGAACTTGAAGAGTAGATCACTTCCAACCGATTAATCTTCTCATTTCCTTTCTTGGGTGTAGAATATATGTAAGTTACTTCTCTTCTTATTTGTTTTAGTTCTTATTGACCCTAAGGAAACAAAGCTTATGATGTATGAGGTCAATGAGGACACATGTTTGCTTCTTATGCCTTCTTCTTGTATTTTGAAAGTATGAACTTGCTAGGATCATGTATCAGAGGATTTTATTCTTAGTAAAGGTTGTAATACTCTTTCATCTTGTTTATTTAAGATTATGAACATGTTATAAATACTTATATTAAGTATTGCTTGAAGAAGTGCTATATGAGAATGCCCTAATTTAAGCCTACATGATATGTTGTTAAGTTGTTATGTGTTCTATCCTCAAAATTGGACCCTATGATGAATATGAATCACATTACAATGCCTTGGTGAATTTATGACCTAGATGAAGTTAGAAATGGCCTAGGTTGGGTTATGAAGCACATAGCTTCAATTCCTCCAAAATTGGGAATTTATAGTAAAGACTCAACGAAGTCGACTCTAGGGAAGATTTGAACATGTTGAACTCTAATTTCAATCCCTACGAAGTTTGGAAACCGTTTGATTGGGTTTACTCAAATATGAGCTTAGCTTAATTGTTTTCAACAAGTGGTTATGTATGATTGGTTTTGAGCAATTAATTGCCTTGACATGATTTATAGTAGAGATTTATAACCTACTTGGTCGGATGAGTTTGCTCTTGTCGAATTCGATACTTAATTGGTTTATGTCGACTAAATATCTACTTGTGCATCACATTGAGTCCAGCTGGCATTATTTGGTTTGTTTATTACGTCTGGGTGGAACGGTGCATCGCCTTCACGAATCGCGAGATTCGTGCTAGCTATGGATCGCCGCACCTGGGACCTCACACACACCTCCACTGTGGGCCGCAGTGGGGAAGTAGCCCCTTTGCCGTATCAATACGTGCGCCATTGTCTACTCATGAACAGAATTATCCAACGCACGATTTAGAGTTGGCTGCGATTATTTTTGCGTTGCATAAATGGAAGCACTACTTATATGGGGCTAAGTTTGAGATCTTTACCGACCACAAAAGCTTGAAGTATTTGTTTTCTCAAAAGGAGTTGAACATGAGGCAAAGAAGATGGATGGAAAAACTAAAAAATCATGATTGCACTATTTTGTATCATCCGGGGAAGGCAAATGTAGTAGCGGATGCCTTGAGTAGGAAAGTTCACATGTCTTGTATGATGGTTAGAGAATGGAAGATGTTGGAAGATTTGCGAGATTGGGGTCCTAGTATTTATGATAGAGGTGTGATTTTTGCAAATGTTCGTACTACGCCAGTTTTATTTGGGAAAATTAAAGAAGCGCAAGGCAATGATCCGGAGTTGAAGAAAATTATTGATGGGTTGGCTGAGAATGTATCACTTGATTTTGCAATTAATAGTGAGGGTACTTTGAAATTTCGAGGTAGAATCTGTGTCCCTACGAATGATGAATTGAAGAGGCTAGTTCTTGATGAGGCTCATAAAACGAGATACACCATTCACCCGGGGAGCACGAAGATGTATTTGGATTTGAAAAGACAATTTTGGTGGAAAGGCATGAAGAGGGAAATTGCGGAGTATGTATCAAAGTGTTTGACTTGTCAGCAGGTTAAGGCTGAACATCAAAGGCCTGCGGGATTTCTACAACCACTTGAGATTCCTGAATGGAAATGGGAGTTTATTACTATGGATTTTGTGACGGGATTACCGCGCACGCGGAGAGGATTTAATGCAATTTGGGTTATTGTTGACAGATTGACTAAGTCTGCACACTTCATCCCGATTGCAATCACTTATTCATTGACTCAGTTGGCAGCCTTGTACATTCAGGAGATCGTGAGACTTCATGGCGTACCTGTGAGTATTGTGTCCGATAGAGATCCGAGGTTCACATCCAGATTTTGGCAATCGTTGCAAGAGGCTTTGGGGACCAGATTAGACTTCAGTACAGCTTTTCATCCTCAAACAGATGGTCAGTCCGAGCGTTTGATTTAGATTTTGGAGGACATGCTTCGAGCTTGTGCCGTGGATTTTAAAGGAAGTTGGGATTCTCATTTACCCTTGGCGAAGTTTGCGTATAATAATAGTTACCAAAAGAGCATAAAGATGGCGCCGTATGAAGCATTGTATGGGCGTAAGTGTAGATCACCAATTTGTTGGGACGAAGTTGGAGACGCGAAACTTTAAGGTTCCGAGTTAGTGCAACAGTCAGTGGAGAGCGTGAAGATAATTAGAGATAGATTACGCACCACTCAAAGTCGACAAAAGAGTTACACGGATAATCGTAGAAGGGATCTTGAGTTTCAAGTGGGAGACTACGTGTTCTTGAAGGTGACACCGAGGAGAGGTACAAAGAGATTTGGCAAGAAAGGGAAGCTTACAACGAGATACATTGGCCCATTCGAGATTCTTGAGAGAGTTGGATCCTTAGCGTATCATATTGCATTGCCACCTTCACTTTCGGAGACTCATGATGTATTTCATGCTTCCATGTTGCGAAAGTATATGAGAGATGAATCACATGTGCTTGACTATGAGGATATAATATTTGAGCCGGATATGTCCTATGTTGAGAAGCCCGTGAAGATTTTGGATACTAAAGAGCAAGTGCTACGAACCAAGAGGATTCCCTTAGTCAAAGTTCTTTGGAAGAATCACAACATTGAGGAAGCGACTTGGGAAACGGAAGCAGATATGCGCGAGAAGCATCCACAATTGTTTGATGGACTTGGTAAGAATTTAGGGACTAAATTCCTTAAGGAGGGGAGAATGTGGCACCCAAGCTATTCGTTGCTTGTGTTCATGAATTCATATTACTTGTGAGCATGTTTACTTAGTTTATAAATGTTTTAGACAAATTTATAAGTCATTCATAATGCTCTTAACACGTTTAGAATCATGTATGCATGCTTGTTGGATCGCCGGTTCGATTGCTTGTTTAGTTCTCCTTCTTTCCCTCCTTCGTTTGGATTGTTCGGGTGTTGTTTGAGGGTGCTTGTGATGAGTTTTAAACTCATTTTTTGTTGGGGTTTGAAACCTCATTGATTTGGCCAAGTGTTTGGGGGTCCTTTAGGTTGAATTTTGAGCCATTTTGGGTCTGCCGGGCTTGCCCTCGCAAGGTGGAATGACCTTGCCCCCACAAGGTAACCAGAAAATTGTGTGTTGAGAATCCATGGAGGATGCGGTCGCAAGGCTAGGGGACCATACGACCGCAAGGTCCCTCGAATCCTGATTTGTCCTGTTTTGCTGCTTTGTGATTTTTACACCTAAACCCCTATTCAAAACACTTTCTAAACCCCACCTAAACCTCCCTAACCCTCATTACATGTGTCCTAACATCTCTAACAAGTTTTAAGAGTGGATTAAAGAGAGTTTTAGTGATCAATTAAGCCACAAAAATCTGATTTTAAGAGACCACATTGTGTTGACACTTGTCCCACTCACATTTTGACCATTCTTAAGCCACAAATCAGATGTAGAGACCTCATTTCTCTCCCTCACTCTCCAAAAACGAGATTCATCTTCCTCAAGCTTCTCCCATGGCTTCTTGAAGCTTTCTTCTTGGTTATCCATGATCCTCCCTCCATTTGCTCAAGCCACCTCCATAAGAAGTGTAGAGCTTGAAGAGTAGATCACTTCCAACCGATTAATCTTCTCATTTCCTTTCTTGGGTGTAGAATACATGTAAGTTACTTCTCTTCTTCTTTGTTTTAGTTCTCATTGACCCTAAGGAAACAAAGCTTATGATGTATGAGGTCAATGAGGACACATGTTTGCTTCTTATGCCTTCTTCTTGTGTTTTGAAAGTATGAACTTGCTAGGAGCATGTATAGGAGGATTTTATGCTTAGTAAAGGTTGTAATACTATTTCATCTTGTTTATTTAAGATTATGAACATGTTAGAAATACTTATATTAAGTATTGCTTGAAGAAGTGCTATATGAGAATGCCCTAATTTAAGCCTACATGATATGTTGTTAAGTTGTTATGTGTTCTACCCTCAAAATTGGACCCTATGATGAATATGAATCACATTACAATGCCTTGGTGAATTTATGACCTAGATAAACTTAGAAATGGCCTAGGTTGGGTTATGAAGCACATAGCTTCAATTCCTCCAAAATTGGGAATTTATAGTAAAGACTCAACGAAGTCGACTCTAGGGAAGATTTGAACATGTTGAACTCTAATTTCAATCCCTACGAAGTTTGGACACCGTTTGATTGGGTTTACTCAAATATGAGATTAGCTTAATTGTTTGCAACAAGTGGTTATGTATGATTGGTTTTGAGCAATTAATTGCCTTGACATGATTTATGGTAGAGATTTATAACCTACTTGGTCGGATGAGTTCGCTCTTGTCGAATTCGATCCTTAATTGGTTTATGTCGACTAAATATCTACTTGTGCATCACATTGAGTCCAACTGGCATTATTTGGTTTGTTTATTACGTCAGGGTGGGACGATGTATCGCCTTCACGAATCGCGAGATTCGTGCTCGCTATGGATCGCCGCACCTGGGACCTCACACACACCTCCACTATGGGCCGCATTGGGGAAGTAGCCCCTTTGCCGTATCAATACGTGCGCCATTGGCTGCTAATTAAATCGAGTAGGTTCTTGGTATAAGTCGATGAATTCACAAAACATCGATGGCACGAACCAGTAACAAAGTTTATTGCAGGAGCTACGAAGCGGCCGTGACTATTTCATATCCTACTTGTATGATTTGTTGTACGCACTTACGTGAATAATGTGCTAAGTGCTATATGATGATCATGTACCATAATTGTGATAAATGCCATGCTATGACATGAACATGCATTTTTAGTAACTTACTAAGTCTTTATGACTTACCCTATTTGTTTGTTTTGTTTCCTTAGATCCGAGCCAAGGAGACGGTTTTCGCTAGATTCGACGTACTCGCGTTTGGTTGCTTGCGAGCTAGAGGTTGTTCTTTTGGGATTTGTAGCTAGACTTTTATTTTGGTAAGGACGTTGGGAAGCAAGTCACTTAGACTTGTCTTTGGGGTTTGTTGTTATAGTAAACTTAGATACATGATACTTATAATCTTTTGTATGCCGACTTATATGTCGAGCTTGTTTATATGTAAATGGTTCACTACAGTTTCTTCCGCTTAACACTCTTTTATGATATTATTGTTGATGTTGTCTCCGGCATGTTGTGGCCGTTGAGGTTATTATATGCATGTGTTATAATTGTAGGAGTAGTTGTTGGGTTCCGGCTGTAACGTCGCCGATGACTTGTTTATTTTAAGTTATTTTCCGGCCAAGTGTAGCCGAGTTGTTATTTGTATGCAATGTTGCGCCACATGAATTTTTTAATCCTACTTGCGCATGCTTACTTTTCTATATTTGGGCGGTTCGACTTGGGGTTTCGCATTGGAATCCGGGTCGGGGTGCCACAGAAACGTCTTATAACCTCATAAAAACAATGGAAATAACTAGCCGTCTAATTAAAATGTCTTATAATCTAATAAAAAACCTAGAAATAACTAGTCGTCTAACTGAAATGTCTTATAATCTGACGAAAACCCTGAAAATAATTGGTCATTTGACTGAAACATCTTATAACCTGATAAAAACCATGGAAATAACTAATCGACTAACTGAAACGTCTTATAATCTGATTGAAACACTAGAAATAACTTGTCGTCTAACTTAAACGTCTTATAATCTGATTAAAACCCTGGAAATAAGTGGTCGTGCGATTGAAACGTCTTATAATCTGATAAAATCCCTGGAAATAACTGGTCGTCTCGCTGAAACGTCTTATAATCTGATAAAAACCCTGCAAATAACTAGTCGTCTGACTGAAACGTCTTATAATATGACAAAACCCTAGAAATAACTGATCATCTAACTGAAACATCTTATAATCTGATTAAAACCTTGGAAATAACTGGTCGTGTGACTGAAATGACTTATAATCTGGTAAAAACCCTGGAAATAAATGTTCGTCAGATTGAACCATTTTATAATTTGATTAAAACCTTGGAAATAATTGGTAGTGTGATTGAAATTTCTTGGATAAAGGTGGTCTTCTAAATGAAACATCTTATAATCTCATAATAACCCCGGAAACAATTGGTCGTCTGACTGAAATGTGAACCATTTTACAATATGATTAAAACCGTGGAAATAATTATCCGTGTGACTGAAACGTCTTATAATCTAATAAAAATCATGAATATAACCGGTCGTATGACTTAAATGTCTTATAATCTGATAAATACCTTGGAAATAACTAGTCGTCTAAGTGAAACATCTTATAATTTGATAAAAACCCAAGAAATAACTGGTCGTGTGACTATAACATCTTATAATCTGATAAAAACCTTGATATAACTGGTCGTCTAACTAAAACGTCTTATCATCCGATAAAAACCATTGAAATAAATGGTTGTCTGATTCAAATGTCTTACAATATGATTAAAAACCCTGGAAATAACTCTTCGTTTGATTGAAACATCTTATAATATGTTTTTCCTAGCTGGTTGTCCGAATGAAACATCTTATAATCTTATAAAAACTCTGGAAATAATTGGTCGTATGACTGAATTGTCTTATAATCTAATAAAACACCCTGGAAATAACTGGTCGTCTGACCAAAACGCATTAAAATCTGATACAAAAACCTGGAAATAACTGGGTGTTTGACTAAAACGTCTTATAATCTGATAAAAACCTTGGTTATAACTGGTCCTCTAACCAAAACCTTTTATAATTAGATAAGAACCCTGGAAATAATTGGTCGCCTGACTGAAATGTCTTATAATATGTTAAAAACCTTGAAATAACAAGTCGTTTGACTGAAATGTCTTATAATCTGATAAAAACAGTGTAAATAACTCGTCGTCTAACAAAAACGACTTATATTCTGAGAAAAATCCTGAAAAAAAACTAGTCGTCTAACTAAAATGTCTTATAATCTGATAAAAAAACTTAGAAATAATAATTTCTCTAACTAAAACATCTCTTAATCTGATAAAAACTCTAGAAACAACTAGTCGTCTGACTCAATTGTGAACCGTCATATAATCTCGTTAAAACCCTGGAAATTACTAGTCGTGTGACTGAAATGTCTTATAATCTAATAAAAACCCTGGATATAACTGTTCGTCTGACTGAATCGTCTTATAATCTGATAAAAACCCTAGAAAAAACTAGTCATCTGGCTAAAACGTCTTATAATCAGATAAAAGCCCTAGAAAGAACTGGTCATCTGACTGAAATGTCTTATAATCTAATTAAAACCATGGAAATAACTAGCCGTGTGAATGAAATATCTTATAATATGATAAGAACCTTTGATATAACTTGTCGTCTAACTGAAACGTCTTATAATATGATAAAAACCCTGGAAATAACTAGTCGTCTATTATCTGAAAAACCCATGGAAATAAGTGATCGCCTGACTGAAACGTCTAATAATCTAATAAAAAAATTGGAAATAACTTGTCGTATGACTGAAATGTCCTATAATCTGATAAAAACCATGGAAATAACTCGTCGTCTAACTGAAATGTCTTATAATCTGATAAGAACCGTGGAAATAACTGATCGTCTGACTGAAATGCCTTATAATCTGATGAAAACCCTGGAAATAACTGGTCATCTTACTGACACGTTTTATGATCTGTCAATTTGATAAAAAACCCTGGAAATAACTAGTCGTTTGATTGAAACGTCTTATAATCTGATTAAAGCACTAGAAAAACTTGGTTGTCTAACTTAAACGTCTTATAATTTGATTAAAACCCTAGAAATAACTGGCCGTGTGATTGAAAAATCTTATAATCTGATAAAATCCCTGGAAATAGCTGGTCGTCTGGCTGAAACATCCTATAATCGTATGAAAACTATGGAAATAACTAGTCGTCTGACTGAAACGTCTTTTAATCTGACAAAAACCCTAGAAATAACTAGTCATCTAACTGAGACGTCTTATAATCTGATAAAAACCTTGTAAATAACTTATCGTCAGACTGAAATGTCCTATAATCTAATGAAATCGCTGGAAATAACTGGTCACCTGACTGAAATGTCTTATTATCTTACATAAATGTTTGAAATAACTGGTCCTCTTACTAAAATATCTTACAATCTAATAAAAACCTTAGGAATAACTGGTCGTCTAACTCAAATGTCTTATAATCTGATGAAAACCCTCGAAATAAATCTTCGTCTTAATAAAACGTCTTATAATCTGATAAAAACCTTGGAAATAACTAGTCGTCTAACTGAAAACTCTTATAATCTAATAAAATCCCTATAAATAGTTGGTCGCCTAACCAAAACGTCTTGTAATCTGATTAAGACCCTGGAAATAACTGGTCGTGTGACCGAAATGTTAGGTAATCTAATAAAAACCCTGGATACTGATCGTCTAACTTAATTGTCGTATAATCTGATTAAAACCTTGGAAATAATTGTTTGTGTGACTGAAACGTCTTATAATCTGATAAAAACCTTGGCTATAACTAGTAGTTTGACTGAGACGCCTTATCATCCGATACAAACCATGAAAATAAATGGTTGTCTGACTAAAACGTCTTATAATCAGATAAAAACCTTGGAAATAACTAGTCGGTAGACTGAAATGTCTTATAATCTATTTTTAATTAGTGGTCGTACGAACGAATCATCTTAGAATCTTATAAAAACCCTGGAAATAACTGGTCGTTTGACTAAAATATCTTATAATCCGATAAAAAAAAACCTGGAAATAAGTGGTCGTTTGACTGAAACATCTTAGAATCTGATAAAAAACTTGGAAATAATTGGTTGTTTGACTGAAACGTCTTATAATATGATAAAAACCTTGGAAATAACATGTTCTCTAACTGAAACATCTTATAATCTGATAAAAATCCTGGAAATAACTAGTCGTCATTTGAAATGTCTTATAATATGTTAAAAACCTTGTAATTACAAGTCGTCTGACTGAAACGTCTTATAATCTGATAAAAACCCTTGAAATAACTGTTCGTCCAACTTAAACGTCTTATAATATGAGAAAAAACCCGGAAATAACTAGTCGTCTAACTCAAACGTCTTATAATATGATAAAAACCTTGGAAATAACACGTTCTCTAACTGAAACGTCTTATAATCTGATAAAAACCCTGTAAACAACTAGTCATCTGACTGAACCGTGAACCGTCTTACAATCTGATTAAAACCTTGCAAATTACTAGTCGCGTGACTGAAACATCTTATAATCTAATAAGACCCTCGAGATAACTGATCGTCTGACTGAAACGTCTTATAATCGATAAAAACCATGGAAATAACTAGTCGTCTGACTGAAACATCTTATAATCTGATAAAAGGCTTAGAAATAACTGGTCGTCTGACAAAAATGTCTTATAATCTAATTAAAACCTTGGAAATAACTAGTCCTATGACTGAAATATCTTATAATGTGATAAGAACATTTGATATAATTGGTCGTTTGACTGAAACGTCTTATAATATGATAAAAACCCTGGAAATAGCTAGTCGTCTATTATCTCAAAAAAACCATGGAAATAAGTGGTCATCAAACGTCTTAAAATCTGATAAAAAGATTGGAAATAACTGGTCGTTTAACTGAAAAGTCTTATAATCTAATAAAAACCTTGGAAATAACTGGTCGTCTAACTGAAATAATCTGACGAAAACCCTGAAAATAATTGGTCATCTGACTGAAACGTCTTATAATCTGATAAAAACCCTGGAAATAACTAGTCGACCGACTGAAACGTCTTATAATCTGATTAAAACACTAGAAATAAATGGTCGTCTAACTTAAACGTCTTATAATCTGATTAAAACATTAGAAATAAGTGGTCGTGCGATTGAAACATCTTATAATCTGATAAAATCCCTGGAAATAACTGGTCGTCTCGTTGAAACGTATTATAATCTGATAAAATACCTAGAAATAACTGGTCATCTCACTTAAAACGTCTTATAATCTGATGAAACCCCTGGAAATAACTAGTCGTGTGACTGAAACGTCTTATAATATGAGAAAAACCCTAGAAATAATTGGTCATCTAACTGAAACATCTTATAATCTGATTAAAACCTTGGAAATAGCTGGGCGTGTGACTGAAACGACTTATAATTTGGTAAAAACCCTAGAAATAACTAGTTGTCTGATTGAACCGTTTTATAACTAGATTAATACCCTGAATATAATTGGTAGTGTTACTGAAGTTCCTTGGATATAGCTGGTCGTCTAAATGAAACATCTTACAATCTCATAAAAACCCTGGCAACAATTGGTCGTCTAACTCAACTATGAACCATATTACAATCTGAGTAGAACCTTGCAAATAACTATTCATGTGATTGAAACGTCTTATAATCTAATAAAAAAACCTGAATATAACCGGTCGTCTGACTTAAATGTCTTATAATCTGATAAAAACCTTGGAAATAACTAGTCGTCTGAGTGAAACGTCTTATAATCTGATAAAAACCTGAGAAATAACTGGTCGTGTGACTGAAACATCTTATAATCTGATAAAAACCATGGATATAATTGGACGTCTAACTAAAACGTCTTATCATCTGATAAAAACCATGGAAATAAATGGTTGTTTGATTGAAACGTCTTATAATCTGATTAAAAACTCTGGAAATAACTAGTCGTTTGACTGAATCGTCTTATAATATGTTTTTACTAGATGGTCGTCCGAACGAAACTTCTTATAATCTTCTAAAAACTCTGGAAATAACTGGTCGTATGACTGAAATGGCTTATAATATGATAGAAAACACTGGAAATAACTGGTCGTCTGACTAAAACGCATTAAAATCTTATAAAAACCTGGAAATAACTGGGTGTTTCACTGAAACGTCTTATAATCTGATAAAAACCCTGGATAGAACTGGTCCTCTTACCGAAACCTCTTATAGTCTAATAAAAACCATGGATATAATTGGTCGTCTGACTGAATCATCTTATAATCTGATAAAAACCCTAGAAATAACTAATCATCTGACTGAAACGTCTTATTACCGGATAAAAGCCCTAGAAAGAATTGTTCATGTGGGTCCCAATGAGCACAATAATAAGCTAGAAGGGGGGTTGAATAGCTTATTAACACTTTAAAAACTTTTAAGTAAGTTCCTTGAAAGTTACTTGCAATCTATGAAAAGAATCAAGTAGCGGAAGACCTTCAAGAAAATTGTTTCAGTGCGCCGATAAGGACTACTAGGTAGACCTTTTACGATTACTTAAGTTCTCGAAATGGATAATATAAACAATGAAACGAAAGCGTTCAAGTAATAGACAGACGGTAGGAAATAACACAAGTATTTTGGGATGGTTCACACTATAATGAGTGCTACGTCCACCACCAAGGCAGTCAACCTTGGATTTAAATTGTGCACTATGTTTTCCACTTAGATCAATTACAAAGAATATCCCTAATGGATCGTGTACAAAATATTGACTTGTGTTTGGGTCTAGGGAATTAAATATCTAAATACAAGATATTTAATTAGATGCGTATATAGTTAATGGAAGTTAACAACAAGAAGAATAAAGTAATAAATGTTGATGAGCGACTTCTTGTTGTCGACGAGGACTTCTAGATCAGGATCTATTGAATGCATCTGAAAGACTTGGGGTTATGAAGTTTGAGCAATTCTTTAAGTGTTCGATTGATTACATGCTTGTCTATTGTTCCAGTCTTCAATGGCGTATTAATAGCAGTGCATTTCAAAAGAATCGTTGGAGAGACGAAGACTTCAACAACTCTATTCATAAATGCATTAAATGCATGGGGCTATCAAGGATTTTCGTCTTCCGATTTTCTAGAGCAGATAATCATTTCGAGATCTTCAAAAGGTGGGCGATTTGGTGTCGATCCGAGAGATGTAGCGAAAAGTAGGACGCCCGCTTTTCCGCGCTCAGACGAAAAGTCTTCCTTCTTTTCGGAAAGTTGCTTTCGGCGGCTTGACATGTCGGAATGACTTGGATTAATTCAAATAATATATGGGAATAAGTTTGAATTAATCCACTAGCTTTTTGGAGAGGACACGTAGAAGCGCATCAGGTGGACACGAGGTCTACCGATCTTAAGCTTTGAGCGGTGTCTTCCGGTAAAGCCGAGAAGGGGTCTTCGTGAACCCGAAAAAATCCAACAAAAACTATACAAGGCAAAGTTCTATACACGGTTGCCACGCTAATCGATCACGCAACCCGATTAGCCACCGAAGTATAAAACTAATGTAATGTCTTGATCGATATAAATTTAACATAAGAATCAACAATCTCCTCCTATTTATATCGGTCATCATTACTACAAATGAGGGTTTTAAAACAAACTATTTGATAGATAATAACATGTCTTAGAAAGTTTTATATATTAAGTAATCAGAAGACATGCCTCTATTAAACAGAATAACACCTCAAATGCAAGGGACTAATCTAAGTGCATACAAGAATAAGAGAGTCAAAGAACAACACACAGATTAGCAGCAGTTTAAATAAATTTAAACTGAATGTTTAAATTCTAATTAGATAAACAATAATGCAGCAAGAATTTAAACAATATAATTTTTGAGAAAGCAAGTAATCATCTGTATTTATAAACAAGATGTTTACATTCAACAGAGTTTTCAATCTGACTGAAACATCTTATAATATGATAAACTGATGAAAACCTTGGAAATAACTGGTCATCTGACTGAAACGTCTTATAATCTTTCAATCTGATAAAAATCGTGGAAATAACTAGTCGTCAGACGGAAACATCTTATAATCTGATTAAAGCACTAGAAATAACTGGTCGTTTAACTTAAACATCTTATAATCTGATTAAAACCCTGGAAATAAATGGTCGTGTGATTGAAACTTCTTATACTCTGATAACATCCCTGGAAATAAATGGTTGTCTCGCTGAAACGTCATATAATTGTATAAAAACCATGGAAATAACTAGACGTCTGACTGAAACGTCTTATAATCTGACAAAACCCTATAAATAACAAGTCATCTAACTGAGATGCCTTATAATCTGATGAAAGCCCTTGAAATAACTGGTCGTCTGACTGAAACGTCTTATTATCTGATATAAACGTTTGAAATAAATGGTCGTCTTACTAAAATATCTTACAATCTGATAAAAACCTTAGGAATAACTGGTCGTCTAACTGAAATGTCTTATAATCTGATGAAAACCTTGGAAATAACTCGTTGTCTGACTGAAACATCTTATAATCTGATAGTAACCTTAGAAATAACTAGTCGTCTAATTGAAAGGTCTTATAATCTAATAAAAACCGTAGGAATAGCTGGTCGTCTAACTGAAAGGTTTTATAATTTGATTAAAACCTTGGATATAATGTTCGTGTGACTGAAACGTCTTATTAGCTGATAAAAACCTTGGCTATAACTGGTAGTTTGACTGAAACATCTTATCATCCGATAAAAACCATGAAAATAACTGGTTGTCTGACTGAAACGTCTTATAATCTGTTTTTAATAACTGGTCATACGAATGAAACATCTTATAATCTTATAAAAACCCTGGAAATAACTTGTTGTCTAACTGAAATATCTTATAATCTGATAAAAAACTCTGGAAATAACTGGTCTTCTGACTGAAACGTCTTAAAATCTGATAAAAAACCTGGAAATAACTGGTTATTTGACTGAAAAATCTTATAATCTGATAAACACCTTGGAAATAACATGTTCTTTAACTGAAACGTCTTATAATCTGATTAAAAATCCTAGAAACAACTAATCGTCTGATTGAAACGTCTTATAATAAGTTAAAAACCTTGAAATAACAGGTCGTCTGACTGAAACGTCTTATAATCTGATAAAAACCCTTGAAATAACTGGTCGTCTAATTAAAACGTCTTATAATATGAGAAAAATCCTGGAAATAACTAGTAGTCTAACTCAAACGTCTTATAATATGATAAAAAAACCTTGGAAATAACACGTTCTCTAGCTGAAACATCTTATAATCTCATAAAAACCCTAGAAACAACTAGTCATCTAACTGAATCGTGAACCGTCTTACTATCTGATTAAAACCCTGCAAATTACTAGTCGTATGACTGAAACGTCTTATAATCTACTAAGACCTTGGAGATAACTGGTCGTCTGACTGAAACGTCTTATAATCTGATAAAAACCATGGAAATAACTAGTCGTCTGACTGAAACGTCTTATAATCTGATAAATACCTTAAAAATAAATGTTCGTCTGACAAAAATATCTTATAATCTAATTAAAACCCTAGAAATAACAGATCGTGTGACTGAAATGTCTTATAATGTTATAAGAACATTTGATATAATTGGTCGTTTGATTGAAATGTCTTATAATATGATAAAAACTCTGGAAATAGCTAGTCGTCTATTATCTAAAAAAAAACCATGTAAATAAGTGGTCTTCTGACTGAACGTTTTATAATCTAACAAAAACCCTAGAAATAAATGTTCATCTAACTGAAACATCTTATAATCGGATTAAAACCTTGGAAATAATTGGTCGTGTGACTGAAATGACTTATAATCTGAAATAACTGGTCGTCTGATTGAACCGTTTTATAATTTGATAAAAACCTTGGAAATAATTGGTAGTGTGACTGAAATGTCTTGAATATATAGTTGGTTTTTGATCGATGTATTTTATACGTCGATTTTATATGCTTCTATGACTTAAATTATGCTATTTCACGAGGCTTTTGACTACTAATATATGTTTTCGGTGAGTTTTGTAAGTTTCAGGGTTATTTGTGAAAATATGCGAAACTCCAGGGTTTTAAGTGAAATTTCAAGAAGGGCCAAAAAGGAAAAATGAAGAAAAAGCAAAAGTCTAGACCGGAGACCTTGCGGACGCAGGTGCCTCACCTTGCGACCGCAAGGTAGGCGGTCGAAGCAAAGAACCAAGGAATCAAAAGGCCAGACATACTGGAGACCTTGCGGACGCAAGGTACCCAACACCTTGCGACCGCAAGGTGGTCAGAATGCGACTATTTCGGATTTTCACACGGTCATTCGATTGAATTACAACTCCCAAGTATATATAGAAGTCAGAGGTCGAGCCAAAGAAGAGGACGGCTGGTAGCTCTCTTTAGATAGATTTTAGGTAATTTTTAGATTGTATAACATAGTTAGATTTTGTAATTTCAACATTGAAGATCCAATCATGTATCCAATCATCTCCATGTGCTGTTCATTGTCTATGATGAACTAATTCATCCATAATCTAGGAGGTGGGAGGTAACTTGTATCAAATTTATGTTTTGATTCTTATTTATGTTCATTCAATGCTTGTTGATTGTGTTGTTTATCAATCCCTGTATTATTTTTCTTTGAACAAATGAATGTAATCGCAAATAATAAAGGCTTAGAGGTGCGGATAACTGCATGACCAAGTGCATATGTCATACACTGGCTCACCAACACAATAAATTGGACCTATCGATGCACGAGAGTGATAAGTTAGGACCAGGTTCTTATATGATCTAGGTGAAGATAGATCATAAATCTAGGTGACAGCTAGATTGACAGTTCATGTGCTTAGGATATAGAATGGATGAATTTTGCGGGGATGGAGGCTGAACCAATTGTTCAACAGACTATATCTATCTTTAATGAACGAACCCAAGACATTGAATGATATTATTATGAATTGAACATAAAGGAGATACAAGTGAAACCCAGAATCCTAGATTGCCCCCCACCATACGATCTTCATATATGTTATTACTGTCTAATTAGTTAAACATCTATAAATAATAGTTTAGAGTAAAAATAAACATAAAAACCCCCTTTAGATTAATAATTTACTATCAATAAATTGCACTGTTCGTGATCACTTGTCTCTGTGGGTTCGACCCTTGCTTCCAATACTATTCTATAATAGTCTTGTCCACTTGCAAGGAAAAAGATTAAACAAAACATCGATCAAGTTTTTGGCGCCGTTGCCGGGGACAAGCTAGTTCACGTAGTTAGTTTGTTGGTAGCGTAGTTGTTAACTTAATTTAGTTTTTAGTTTAATTTTCAGCTTTTATAAAAATAATAAAAAAATACAAAAAGATTTTATTATATTTTTAATAGTTAGTTGTTTTTAAATTGCTTTAACTTATTTTTATGCACGATCGTAGATCTTTGAACCCTAAATTTGTAGACTTAAATCAAGATTTAAATATTGTTAAAAGAAATCAAGAAGTTTTTGAAAACCTAGCCACCGAGCCTGATAATCAAGACCAATTGAATCAAGAGGATCCTCTGGCTGATCCTCCAATGGAAGAAAATAACAATAATAGAAATCCTGAAAATCCAGTTGACCCAGTCAATAGGAATCAAAGAGAAGAAGAACCTGCAAGAAGAAATATGGAAGTAGTGATAAATCAAAGAACTATTAATGACTTTAGTAGACCTTCATTACAGTTGAGCTCGTTTTCTCTCTAGGGTTGCCGGCTCCTACACTAGGTTTTCTTGCGCCGCCATCTCCCACTGCTAAAAAATCCTTCGCTTCCTTGTTCAAATCATCTCCTTCTATTGCTTCCATTAATCTAATACCTCCTTCTACTCATAAAGGTGAACCCGCGCTCAAACTTACCCCGGACATAGTTGCTACCCTCTCTCAACCCTTCAAACATGCCTTGGTGGGAAAGTTTTCACATGGCCGCCCTTCTCTTGAAACTATGCGCAAAGAATTTCATACATTCGGCCTCAAATCGGAGGTAACATTAGGCCACCTCGACCACAAACATGTGCTGATCCAAACTACCCACGAAGCTGATTTCCAAAGACTATGGATCAAGGACCAATGGTTTGTTGGATCGTATCCTATGCGAGTTTTTAAGTGGACGCCAGATTTCAGGCCGGAGGTGGAAAGTCCTATTGTTCCTATTTGGTTTTCCCTTCCGTGTCTCCCAATCTACTTGTTTAACAAGCAAACCCTCTTTTCGATTGCTAGCATGATTGGGCGCCTCTTCTTATTGACAACCCTACCGCAAACCTTTCGCCCTAGTGTCGCCCGACCGCATTGAAATCAATCTCACTAAATCTATTCCAACTCGCATCCGGATTGAAAGTGGATTGTCGAAGGGTTTTGGCGACCTATCGTGGTGAAGCGTCTTCCCCGATATTGTACTTTTTGTCACAGGCAAGGCCATGATGGTGACTCTTGCAAAATTTATAATCGCCAAGCTGATAAGCACAATGAACAAGATCCTGTTGGTCCTAATACTTCAACCGCAGAGGCGAAACAAGGTAATATTGGTGGGATTAAGGCGATCTGGAAGCCTAAAGTTCCTAGTAATTCGACGGATGATGTTGCTAATACAAGTGCGCCTTCAAACGATAAACCATCCTGTTCGAGTCCTAAAAATGCTGTTGTAAACACATCATTGCACGATGGCACTAAAGCCCCAGATCAAGGCACTTCTCCCTTTCAAACTAATGAAACAGTTTCTGAGCGTACGGCTTCCAAACAGCCTAACCCTTCTAATAAAGATTGCTGCCATGTAGAAGAGGTCCTTGTTGAAAATTTCCGGTTGATCAAAATAATTCTCCTCCCTGTTGGTTACAAACCCTAATAAAGATGTGAGCGCTTCATTTAATGATTACAGTGCGGCTTCCAAGCGACCTAACCCTTCTAATAAAGATGGCTGCCATGTAGAAGAGGTCCATGTTGAAAATTTCCCGGTTGATCAAAATAATTCTGAGCATGTCGAAGATGAAATCAATTCTCCAAACAGATTTGTGATTCTGCAAACTTTGGATGAGGAAGACGGAGGAGTTGACACTCAAAATCTGGAAGCTTTAAATCTTGATGGAATGGCCCCTAAGAAGACAGTTGGAAAAAAACCCTCGGTTATTACTGGTAAGGGGAGGAATACTCGTTCCAAAAAGCAAGCTCACAACAGCACTACCTCGGCAGTTTCTCATGACGATTAACCATCTTTTTTGGAACCTTCGGGGAGTAGGTAACGACTCCACTATTGCTCGTCTCAAGAAATTAATTTCCCTTCATAAAATTTCTTTTATCTCGGTCTGTGAGCCCATGCAAGACATCTCTAAACTTCCTATCCTTGCTCGTAAACTGAAATTTCGTTACTATTTTTGCAATTCTGCTAATAGTATTTGGATGTTAGCTAAATCTGCTTTCACTTGTTTGGAGGCTAACGAATCTTTGCAGCATCTAACTCTGAGTATTAGGCACTACTCGTGGTCTCATTCGGTTTATATCACTGCCGTTTACGCTAAATGTTCCTCAGGGGAAAGACAAGTTTTATGGAATAATATTATCGATATGGGACATGATTTCGGTAATATTCCTTGGCTGGTCGTCGGGGACTTCAACATTATTCTTGATTCTCACGAAAAAATTGGAGGCAATGGCTGGGATAGAGAGGGTGCTCATGAATTTCAAGCGTGCCTCAATGCGGCTGGTCTTATGGATATGGGTTTCTCGGGTAGCCGATTCACGTGGAGCAATAACCGTGAAGGACAAGCAACTATTTATCAGCGCCTTGATAGAGCTGTTTGCAATTCTTCTTGGATATCTTCTTTTTCTTCTACTTTGGTAGCTCATCTTAACCGAACCTGCTCGGATCACTCTCCTCTTGTTCTATCCATCAATTCGGCTTCAGATCGCCGGCCTTACCATTTTCAATTTCTGAATGTTTGGCCATCTCATCCCACTTTTTTGGCTACAGTTGAGCAGGCTTGGGCGGGTCAGGTAACAGGACGGCCTATGGTTCAGTTTTCTAATAAGCTGCGTGCGGTTAGAGCAGCATTGAAGGACTGGAATAAAACCGTTTTTGGGAATATTTTTCAAGCCGTTACAACTGCAGAGGATGATGTTTTGGCTAAGGAAATTATCTTCGCAGACAATAACAGTGCCGTTAACCGCGAAAATCTTCACTTGGCGAGGGCTAAATTGCAGCAAACTATTAAGGTTGAAGAAGATTATTGGAAACAAAAATCTCATCTTCGTTGGCTCAAGGATGGGGATGGTAATACAAGGCTTTTTCACTCCTCAGTTAAGCAAACTCGAAATAAGCTTTTCATTCATCAAATCAAGGATATGCAGGGCAATAATCTTTCAACTGAAGCTGCCATAAAAGATGTTGTTGTTGCTTTTTACAAGGATCAACTTTCGGCCACCCCTCGGACTTCTAATGATCTCATTAATGTGATTCCTTCTTTGTTAAGCCCAGATCATAACAGTCTTCTTTCGGCTCCCCCTTCTATGGCTGAACTCAAAGAGATTGTTTTTTCTCTCTCAGGGGATAGTGCAGCGGGGCCTGACGGTTTTTCGGGGAAATTCTACACATCTTGCTGGAACATTATCTCGGGGGACCTCTTTCTAGCTGTCTCCGAATTTTTTGCGGGATTCGAAATGCCAAAATCTTGGACAAGCACCCTCTTAATTACCATTCCTAAATCTGCTCATATTGATTCCTTTAAGGATCTTAGACCGATAAGTCTCTGCAATTTTTGCAATAAAATCGTTTCAAAGATTTTATCAGCTCGTCTTGCCCACATATTGCCGCTCATTATTTCTGATTCTCAGAGTGCATTTACTAAAGGGCGTCTCATTCAGGATAACTTATTATTGGCTCATGAAATGGTTCACCACCTGAAAAAGAAGGTTAATGGTACCAATGTGATTATCAAACTCGATATGGCTAAAGCCTTTGACAGAGTTTCATGGATTTTTCTGATTGATGTTCTCCGGAAATTTGGTTTTGGAGAAGTTTTTATTGATATGATTTGGCGGATTATCTCCAACAATTATTTTTCGGTTCTAATTAATGGCTCATCCGTTGGCTTCTTCCCATCCTCTCGGGGTCTTCGCCAAGGTGACCCTCTTTCTCCTAGCCTCTTCATCATTGCTGCGGAAGTTCTAAGTCGTGGTCTTAATAAACTTCAGCTGGATCATCCTCACTTTGCCTACTCCTCTTCTAGCGGCTGCCCTATCATCTCTCACTTGGCGTTTGCGGATGATATAGTTATTTTTTGTAATGGAAACAAACACTCCCTAAAGCAGCATCGTAAATTCCTTGATCTCTACGAGCAAACTTCGGGCCAACTGATCAACACAAGTAAAAGTGGATTCATGGTTTCCAAAAACATTGCTGCTACAAGGATTGTTTCAATACGTAGGCACGTGGGATTTAATAATCATGAGCTTCCTGTTAATTATCTGGGTTGTCCTCTCTTTGAAGGCAGGAAAACTAAGAATCTGTTTGATCCTCTTATTGGCAAGCTCCAAGTTAAAATCAATTCCTGGATGGGTGCTTTCCTTAACCAAGCGGGCAAAGTTACATTGATCAATTCTGTCCTACAATCTATTGTGATGTATCAGATCGCTGTTTTGGATCCTCCTATTTCTGTCATCAAACATTTAAACAGGATTCTTGCCAATTTCTTACGGGGCTCAATTGATGGCAAACTTAAAACTCATTTGGATCTCTTGGGAAAAATCTTTGCACCTACGGATGAGGGTGGTCTAGGCATTCGGTCTATTTCTGATGTTATAAAAGCCTTCTCCATTCAGCTTTGGTGGAGACTTCGGTCCTCTAACAGTCTTTGGAGTAAGTTCATGAAACAAAAATATTTTCACTCTTCTCATCCAGCTTTCTGCGGTTCTTCGGGTTCCCCTATTTGGAAGCGGCTTTGTTCCATTAGAGAAATTGCTGAACAGTGTATTAAATGGATTTTGGGCAAAGGCGATTGCTCGATTTGGCATGACAATTGGCTCCTAGATTGTAACCTCATGCAGTCTTCTTCCAGCCAGTTTTCCCGGGTAAGTGAATTATTCAATACGCAGTCCCAGCTCTCTGATGCTGCTCGGCTTGAATTGGGTAATCGAGCTTCGGACTACATTGTGCAGCATGGCATTTCTCTCTCTGATAGTCCAGATTATGCTTGCTGGAGTCTTAACTCTAAAGGGAATTTTTCTCTAGCTTTCTTTGGCAAAGACATAAGGAAAAAATGGACTGTTTTGCCTTATTCTAAATTCATATGGTCCAAGCATCTTCCCCGACATATCAGCATCTTCATGTGGCGTTTCTAGCTCCGTCGCCTTCCCCTTGACGAAAGTGTTATGGCTAAAGGTATTCAGTTAGCTTCCAGATGTTCATGTTGTGATTCAGGGAATATTGAATCCTACAATCATGTCTTTTTGCACAGCCCCACTGCTCGTTATGTTTGGCTCCATTTTAATAGTCTTGCAGGAATTGCCCAACCCTTTATTTCTTTGAATCAAGGCTGTTTTGCATGGTGGTTTTCTAAGGAAAATTCAGCCTTGCATGTTATTACTCCATCTATTATTTTATGGGAGCTTTGGAAATACAGAAACTCTGCCCTTCATGATAACTCTCGTAAACCTGGCTGGGTAGTCGTCGACAATATAAAGACCCTCATTATTTCCATACTCAAAAATTCGGGCATCTTTCCTCTCCCTCTGGATAGCTGGAATCGAGCTTACTCATCCCGTATGGGTCGCATTATTTCTAAAACTGTTCGAGTTGTTAGCTGGTCCAAACCTGATCAAGGATCCTTTAAACTTAACACAGATGGAGCATGCCGAGGTAACCGGGGTTGGGTTCGGGGTGGTATTTTTAACAACATGGGAGATATGATCTGGGCTTTTTCGGTTTCTTATGGCCTCTCTTCCAGCTTTCAAGTGGAATGTTGGGCTCTTTTAAATGGTCTCAGAGAATTGCAGCGCAGAGGTTTGAGACGGGTTCGTGTGGAAGTTGATTCTAAAGGTCTTCTTGATTGCATTCAGGGTTCCGCGCGTCCCCCTTGGCGATGCTCTTACTTGATTCGTTCCATTACTCTTCTTCAAAGGGAGTTAGACATTTTCTTCCACCATATTTATAGAGAGGCAAATTCTGTAGCGGATGCCCTAGCCAATTTTGGTATTGATGAGGATCAAGACATTGTTTTTGATTCTGTTAATTCTCTCCCCGCCAAAATCAGAGGTCTTCTTATTCTGGATAAAATTGGTACTCCTTATGTTCGGGTTTCTTAGTCCTTCGTTTTGGCCTTGTTCCTCTCTTTTATGCAGTTTATGTATTTCCTTTTCGAGGTTAGGCTCCTCCGTCCTCCCATTATAAGGGCCAGGCTGGTTGTCCCCCTCAAGTTTGTAATTTTTTCCCTATATAAATAAAATCTAGCAGGGTACCGTCCCTGTTTCCAAAAAAAAAAAAAAAAGAAAAAAAAAGTAGACCTTCATTAAACGTTGTGACATCATGTTTAGTCTTGCCTGATGCTGTTAGGAATTTTGAGTTAAAAGGTCATTATTTTAATGTCATACCATCTTTTCATGGGATGCCCCATGAAGATCCTGTCAGTTTCTTAAGAGAATATGAATACATGATGAGTACTTTTCCTTTAGGAGGGTTGACTGAAGATCAAATCAAAATGAAATATTTTCCAAAATGAACCAGGTGAAACATTCCATGAGTCATGGGATAGATTTAAAAATCTACTCATTATGTGTCCTCATCATAATTTGGCTCAACATGTGTTAGTGCTTCAATTTTATCATGGTCTTTCGCCAGGCTTACAAACTATGGTTAATAGTGCATCTGGTGATTCTATTAATAGAATGACACCAGAAGCACTAGAAGAATTATTTGAGATGTTAAGTATTAATTCCCAACAGAAAAGTGCTAGAGGTAAAAATAGGAGCCTATATCAATTACAAGATAATTCAAATACACAAGCTCAATTTGAAAATTGGCAAATTCAAGAAGCATGCGCATTATGTGGATTATATTCTCATGCTACTAATTTTTGCCCGTCAAGTGCTATGTATTCTGAACAGGCTAATGCTATGAATATGTACCCTCAAAGGCCTAGGAATGATCCCTATTCAAACACCTATAATCCTGGTTGGAGGAATCATCCTAACTTTTCTTGGGGAGGAAATAAGCCTTTGCAACCTCAACAATTCCAACCTCAACCACCACAACCTCCACAGTTGCCAAACCAAAATCAGTTGAGAATTGAAGAAGTTCCCAAGCAAGAAGTAGTTAGTAAAGGTCAAGCAAAGATTGATGAAGTACATGCTTGAAGAAGATTGAAAATCTAAAGAAGCACATTGAAATTCGGAGCGATAAAAGAGAAGAAGGGAAGTTCCTAGTCAAACCGAGCAAGCCAAGTCAATCACCGTCTTGCGAAGCGGTAAGGTAATAGGTGAAGAGGTAAGTGATCCTGATCCTTCTTCTAAAGTGCTGCTACGAGAAAATTGAAAAGAAAATTGAAAAAGAAATCGAAAAAGATAGTGATATTAATAATAAAGAGAATAATGAATTAAGTAATCAAGAAGTAGAAGTTGAAGTAGAAGTAGAAGTTCCAAATAAGGAACAAGAAAAAGAAGTTCAAAATAAAGAAAATACAATTGAAGTTGAAAAAGAGTTGGATCAAGAAGAAGAGGAACCTTATGTGGCTCCACCACCTTATGTTCCTCCAATTCCGTTTCCAAGAAGACTTATGAAAAACCGAATGGACAAACAATTTACGGAAATTTATAATATGTTATCCAAAGTGAATGTTAATCTTCCTTTGCTTAATGTTATTAAAAATATTCCAGCTTATGCAAAGTTTTTCAAAGATCTTCACTCTAAGAAACACAAGTTTGAAAACAATGAAAAGATTGTTGTTTTTGAAAACGTAAGTTCTGTTTTACAACCCGAATTACCACCTAAGTTGAAAGACCCTGGTAGCTTTAATATCCAAGTTTCCTTGGGAAGCTCTAAAAAGATGAAAGCAATGCTAGATTTAGGAGCAAGTATTAATTTGATGCCTTTTGCGGTCTATAAACAGTTAGGGTTAGGAGAACTAAAACCCACTACTATGCAATTACAATTAGCTGATCGTTCAGTTAAATATCCTTTGGGTATAGTGGAAGATATCCTAGTTCAGGTTGATAAATTAATCATTCCGGTTGACTTTGTGGTTCTAGAGATGGAAAGGAAGATATGCACTAATAATGAAGTTATTGTTAGGCGGACCATTTATGGCTACTTGCCAATACAATGATTAATGTGAAAAATGGTAAACTCACAATGTCAGTCCTAGGTGAAACTGTTGAAATCTCTGTGTTTGATGCTATGAATAGACCTAGTGACATAAGTGCTGTTTTTCAATAGATGAGATTGAAAAGTTATCAACCGAAACCTTTTGAAGAAGAGGAAGAATATGAGAGAGATAGATTCATAGTTTATGATGATAGTCCTATCCCTCCCATAAAAATTGACATTGAGGAAATTGAAAGAGAAATAGAAGAAGAGGAAAGATTAGAGAGAGAAAAGTTAGAAGCTAGTGAAAAGAAAGATAAAGAAGAAATAAAGAAAGAATCAGAAAATAATTCGATAAGAAAAAGTAGAAGAAGAAAGTTATGAAATTAAAGATGATGAAGTAGAGATTCTGAAATCTCTCTTTGAAGAAATTGAGATAGAAAATATTGAAGTAGAAAATAAAGAAGATAATAAAGTAGAGAATGAGGAGGCTAAAATAAAAGAAACCATTAAAGTAGAAAATTCTGAATTTATGCCATCCATTAATTCTCCTAAAGTCGAAGAATTAAAGCCATTACCACCCCATTTAAAATATGCATTTTTAGGGAAGGTAACACTTTTGTTATTATAGCAAATTTAACTTAACGGAAGAGCAAGAAGCTAGTTTGTTAAAAGTTTTATGGACACATAGAGAAGCTTTAGGATGGTCTTTAGCTGATTTAAAAGGAATTAGTCCCTCTATGTGCATGCATAAAATACATCTAGAAGAAGGTAGTAAACCTTCAAGAGAAAGGCAAAGAAGACTTAACCCACACATGGAAGAAGCCGTTAGAAAAGAAGTTCTTAAGCTCTTAGATGCGAGTATAATTTACCCTATATCAGATAGTAAATGGGTTAGTCCTGTTCAAGTAGTTCCTAAAAAGTCAGGAATTACTGTTGTTAAAAATGAAAAAGATGAATTAGTCCCTACAAGAACAATAACTGGTTATAGAATGTGCATTGATTTGCGTAAACTAAATGCGGCAACTAGGAAAGATCACTTCCCTTTGCCATTTATTGACCAAATCCTTGAAAGACTAGCCGGTCATGAATATTATTGCTTTCTTGATGGTTTTTCTGGTTACAATCAAATCCTTGTTGCACCCGAAGACCAAGAGAAAACAACTTTTACATGTCCCTTTGGTACTTTTGCTTTTAGGAGAATGCCTTTTGGATTGTGTAATGCACCAGCTACTTTTCAAAGATGCATGATTTCTATATTTTCAGATTTAGTTGAAAGATGCGTAGAAGTTTTCATGGACGATTTTTCAGTTTTTGGAAATTCTTTTGATCACTGTTTAGAAAACCTTACATCGTCTTGAAAAGATCTTTGTGAGACTAATTTAACTTTAAGTTGGGAGAAAAGTCACTTCATGGTAAAACATGGAATTGTCTTAGGGCATGTTGTTTCAAATAAAGGCATTGAAGTTGATAAAACTAAAATTGAAGTTATTTCACAACTACCCCCTCCCACTTCAGTTAAAGGAGTTAGAAGTTTCCTAGGGCATGTTGGTTTTTACCGAAGATTTATAAAAGATTTTTCCAAAATCTGTAAACCTCTATGTAATTTGCTAGCCAAAGATACATAATTTATTTTTGATAAAGAATGTTTAGAAGCTTTTAATTTATTAAAAGAAAAATTAACTACTGCCCCTATTTTATCAGGCCACGATTGGTCACTTCCTTTTGAAATCATGTGTGATGCATCGGATTTTGCGATTGGAGCCGTGTTAGGACAAAGGGTAGATAGAAAGCCTCATGTGATCCATTATGCTAGTAGAACTCTAAATGATGCTCAATTGAATTATACAACTCTTGAAAAGGAATTTTTAGCGATAGTATATGCTTTAGAAAAATTTAGATCATATTTGCTAGGATCAAAGGTGATAATTTTTCGATCATTCTCGCATTGAAATATCTATTAAACAAGAAAGATGCTAAACCAAGATTAATTAGATGGATGTTATTGTTACAAGAATTTGACATTACTATCAAGGATAAAAAGGGAACTGAGAATGTTGTAGCCGACCATTTGTCTAGGTTATAATTTTCACCCTTACTTGAGCGTCAATTTCTTGATGATCCTCCCCATAAATGATAATTTTCTGATGAACAACTCTTGGCCATTAAAGATTCGACCCTTGGTATGTTGATTTTGTCAACTACTATGTGTCGATATCATTAATCCGATTTTGATCATTATGAAAAGAAGAAATTTTTGGCGGAAACTAAAAATTATTTTTGGGAAGCACCTCATTTATACAAAATTTGCTCGATTCTTTAATAAGAAGATGTATTCGAGAAAAAAGACCAACAAGGTATTATGGAATTTTGCCATGGATATTCTTGTGGAGGTCATTTTAGTGGAAACAAAACTGCTAGAAAATTTTGCAATCGGGTTTATATTGGCCTCTTGTTTTTAGAGATTGTGAATTGTTTTATAGAACATGTGACAAGTGTCAAAGAATAGGTGGAATAGGAAAGAGAAATGAGATGCCCTTGCATATTAATTTAGTTGTTGAAATTTTTGATGTTTGGGGTATTGATTTTATGGGTCCCTTCCCTGTGTCAAACAATTGTGAGTATATTCTAGTAGCAGTTGATTACGTTTCTAAATGGATTGAAGCAGTAGCGACCAAGACTAATGATGGAAAAACAGTAGTTAAGTTTGTAGAGGATTTGTTTGCTAGATATGGAGTGCCTAAGGCCATAATAAGTGACCAAGGAACTCATTTTACCAATAAGTTGTTGAATAATGTTCTTAGAAAGCATGGTGTAACTCACAAGTTAGCTACACCTTATCATCCACAAACCTCCGGACAAGTAGAAGTTAGCAATAGGCAAATAAAAGCATTATTAGAAAAGACATTAGGCCTAATCGAAAAGATTGGGAATCTAAACTTAAGGATGCTTTATGGGCATACCGAACTGCTTTTAAGACACCCATAGGAATGAGTCCATATAGAATGGTATATGGCAAAGCTTGCCATTTACCAGTTGAAATTGAACATAAAGCCTATTGGGCGATTAAAGAATTAAATTTAGATTTGACATTGGCTGGAGAAGAAAGATTATTTCAGTTAAATGAGTTAGAAGAACATAGGTTGAATTCGTATGAGAATGCAAAGACATATAAAGAAAAGACCAAGAAATATCATGACATGGGGTTAGCCAACAAAATGTTTCATCCAGGTATGAAAGTGTTACTTTTTAATTCTAGATTAAGGTTATTCCCCGGAAAGTTAAAATCTAAATGGTCTGGTCCCTTTAGAATTATACGAATTTATCCTCATGGAGCTGTTGATATTCAAAACCCTAAAAATAATGAAGTTTTTAAAGTGAATGGACACCGACTCAAGCCATATTTAGAGCCGATGTCAGTTGAACGAACAATTGAGTTAATTCGTTTGGCTGACAATGAACCACCCCGAGATTAGGCTTGCAGTTTGGTCGAGCCAAAGACGTTAAACAAAGGCGCTAAGTGGGAGGCAACCCACTATTTTGAATGTTATTTGCTTTTATAGTTAGTTTAAATATGTTTTTCTCCGTTAAATTTAATTTTTGGGCATTTAATTTCTAATTAAATATGCCAAAATTCAAGTTTGGGGAAGAAAAACATCTTAATGTTGTATTTATATGTTACTAATAATTTTAGTTTAGAGTTTTGGTTTAGTTTTTGCATACAGGAAAGATATAAAACATAACGGAATTAACAGAAAAGGGCTAATCTGCAAACTGTTGAAAAGTTGAGAAGGAAAACAAGTGGACAGAAGTTCTGGACACCTTGCGGACGCAAGGTGTAAGGGACCTTGCGACCGCAAGGTCCTCAGTAAATGTCGGCCTCGTGAACACACGTACTGTCAGTCATGGGGAATGTACCGAAGACCAAACGGTTGATCTGCCCACCTTGCGGACGCAAGGTATGGCAGACCTTGCGACCGCAAGGTCCCTATATATAATCAGTGCCGGGTTTTTCTTCAGAAATTCACACAGAAAACTACCTCTCTCCCTCAAGCAGTAGCAGCAGCCGCCAATTTCTCTCAAAATCCGGTAGATCCTTCAACATTTCGGCACACATCTCAAGACTCTCTCCTCCCTCTTCAAACTCTTCATCCTCTACCCTCTCTCATCCACCATTACACCCCACCAAGGTTGAACACTGTGAAGAAGAAGAAGAAGACTTCCATTGTTGCCGACGGATCTAGCTCAAACTCAGCACTCACTCCATTTAGAGGCTGCAAACAAGTAACACTATCACCCTCTTTAAGTTTACACGTAAATTATTTGCATGCTAGGGTGCTAGAAAATTTTAACGTAGATAAAATTTTTGCATGCTTAATATAGATTTTTAATTTCATAATTTTAAAACACATTTTTAATTGTCAAACCTTTAGTTTTTAAATTTTATAAAAATCAAACAAAATGTTCATAAGCGTAGAAATACGGTGCCTCATCCTCGGCCCTTTCGGGAGGAAGAGCAAAATTTTGACATCACGATTAGGTGTCCTACGAGGCATCGAGAAAGGTACACGGCCAAGCTCTCTAAGTCTTTGGTGCCCGAAAGGGATTCAAGGTGAAGACTTTGGCCTCAGTCCCAATCGATAGCTCGTAGGTGGGGGCTTTGATAGATTCTCCGGCGAGGGCCGTAGTGCCCATTGTCAGAGAATTATATGCCAATGGCGACATTAGCATAGATGGGGTGTGCTAGACACCGTTAATGTTAGGAATATAGTTATAAATTTTTCATCCCAAAGCATTAACACTTATTTCGGCACCTCCAACTTTGCGGTTGGTGCCGATCACTTTAACACACACCTCAACCCCCGTATCCCTGTCGAGGTTGTCAATGCGACCATTGCACTCCCTGGTGTGGTGTGGTCCTATAACCGTAACCCTCCTTTTGGACCACGCACCATGGGAGAATCCTTCCTCCAAGACACGGCCAAGCCCGTGTATAAATTTGTTTGTGGACGTCTCATGCCCTCCGAGTCACCAAAACACGGTGAATTGGGAGAGGTTGTCTTGACCTACACCATTATGACCGGTGGGTGCAGTTGATGTTGGCCGTTTGATCAACGGCCAAATCAAGACCCTTATTAGAGGTAGGGACGAATGCGGGGTTCGCGTTCCGCATTTGATTACCGATTGTGTGTAGGGCGGGCGTGAGAATGCCCAAACACGCGGAGAGGTGAAGGTGGTCCGGTCATTACGAGGGCCATTTTGTTTGAACATCACCAGGCCGTAGAGTGAGGGTTCCTCAAGAGGAGGAACCCGAAGAGGAGGCGGAGGACCCTTCGTGGAGATCTCAACGGGTTGGAGGAAGGCGTCCTCAAGCGATATGGTGAGTTCGGCGGTTGGCACAAATGCGTGCTGACCAGACCGATTTTTTCGGTTGGATTAACACTATGGGACAAAATGTCTCAAATTATTATGGGCTGCCACCAGGCACGATCCCCGAGTTTTGTCCTCATTCGTTATTTCCGCCCGACTCACCATGAGTCGAGGCCCAAGTTCCGTCCTCGTTCGTTAGGTGGACCCGCTATCTCCTTTTGATATTTGTCCTACCCCATCAATCCTCTCATATGTTCCTCTATTTTGAGGACAAAATAGAAATTAAGTTTGGGGGATTTTAAACTTTAAGTCTTAGCAGTCCTAGCCTAACGAGGAATGGAGTTGGGCTATGTTTTTAGGGTGAAGAAAAATTTCTTTATCGATGACCATCTAAATCTTCACCCTATTTTCTGTTTTAATTTTTTTCTTATTTTCGGAGGTGTTGCCTTGACCAGAATACACTCATTTTGGATACTCGTGGGTTCCTCTTATGGGGACCCATCATCAATTGAGTCATCGTCATCATCTCTAAATTTCTTAAAAAATATATTTAAAAAAAGTTTTTAAATTCAAAATATTCATCCTCGAGTTTAGGTGTGGTAATGCTAGTAGTAATCGATGAGGAGATTAGTGCAATGAACCGCATAGTTAGTCTGTAGATCCCTCTGGAATTTACTTAATTTTGCGAAACTTTTACTTTTCTCCAAATTCTTCATGCACTCACACCAGTCATAATTATGGATTGATTAGAATAGTTTTATAAAGTTTATAACACCTACTTCATTTCAACAAGATATGCACAAGAATATGATGCATAGCCATTCGAACATAATTGTTGCATTAAATTGTAACTTAGGGTCAATTGCATGATAGTTAGATCCTTGGATTTTTCTCATTTATATATCTCAAGCACACTTTCGAACCGTGTGCGCATGTTAGTCTCAATTGTCCCTACCATCTGTCTTAGCGAATGCTTATGTGAAATCGATTGATGCTAAACATTCAACCCCAATTCCCATAGTTGATATGATATTTTGTGTTGTCTTACTTGCTTTAAAAACTATATGAGCATTTGGCATTAAGAAATGACTTAGGCCATCTTTGGATCGTTAGAGCCTAAATATTCCACGACCTATACTAAAAATATCCCTAGTGTCCCCGTTGAGCCTAATGAAAAGAATGGAGTGTGCTAAGCACACTATTGAAACCCCCATTCGCCATCGTTTCTATTACCCACATTAACTTAACCCTAAAAGCCTATACACTTTTAGCCTACCCTTTGAGAGAGTAGGATGTGGGTGGGAAATTTATTTTGGAGGACCAATTCTTTTCAGTTAGGCTATTTTTCAGAAGACTTCTTCTTTCCGTTGTCGAAAAAAAAAAAAAAAAAATGTATCGACGAAAAATGAAACTAAGAAGAAGAAGAGTGTAAACAAAGATTCAAATGGAAGCATAGCTTTCAAGAGAAAAATATGTTAGAAAAATTCTGGCGATAAGAATGATGTGATATTTTTAGAAGAATATATGGCCCAAAACAAGTTTGGGGGAAGAAAAGCGAAAAGTGCAACAAGCACCCCTCCACTTGTAGTCTTTGCAGTCCTAGCCTAAATAGGGAAAACTTCCTTTGCTTGGAAGTATGAGGGATAAAAGGGTAGTCTTACTCTCTCGCTTTGAATTCCTAATCCTTTCCATCATATCCCCCAACACCTTGGCCTTACATTACAAGCTATATAAAGACCTAATGATCTTCTTGCCAATGCTTATGTTGTTTTAACTGTCAAGTGAGTAACATGGAATTGATCACACACTTCATAATCATTATTATTCACCCTAAAGCTCACTGTGTTAGCATAATCTTAGCTATTACAAGTCATTGGGATAGGAGAGCATTGTATGACATACATAGAAGTGCATGGGATGGATGTATAAGTCTTTAAATCCTTGGGACCTTTCGTCTGTGGCCAGAATCGGTTTGGATGGTAGATCTCATAATTCCTTAATGCATGATTTTCTCTTAAACTTTGATTTTCATATGAATGTGGTGTTTAGCTTAATAAAACTGTTTTAGTTAAGATATTCTTTAAGACTGGTGATCACACACACACAGAGAAATTAAAGTAGTAGCAGTTTTAAGAAAAGATCAGTTGGTTTTATATGACTAAGTCTGCATATATGTGGTGAGCATCGAACTGAGATTACTTGCATGCCATACACTTATAATTTGAAGATGAAGCCAAAAAGATTTTATGTTATGTTTAATTTATCTATTTTTGTATTTATCTGCATAGTCGAGTCACTCGAAAGAGTCTCCTTGAGTTTGTGGGTTTATAGAGGAGTGTAAATAGTGTCACCCTCCAAAAAGATTTTAATTTTTGTTATTTATATGCTTTTGTATTTATAAGTTTATTGTTTACTCGTGACGAGCAAAGTTTAAGTTTGGGTATTTGATCGATGTATTTTATACGTCGATTTTTATATACTTCTATGACTTAAATTATGCTATTTCACGAGACTTTTGGCTACTAATATATGTTTTTGGTAAGTTTTGTAAGTTTCAGGGTTATTAGTGAAAATATGCGAAACTCCGGGGTTTTAAGTGTAAATTTCAAGAAGGGCAAAAAAAGGAAAAATGAAGAAAAAGCAAAAGCTGCAGAATCTGGAGACCTTGCGGACTTGAGTGCCTCGAATCTGCATCTTGCGACCACAAGGTAGGCGTCTGCGGGTCGAGAAAGGCAAGAACCAAGGAATCAAAAGGCCGGACATAATCTTTGAGACCTTCGGACGCAGGTACTTGCGACCGCCTGCTGCGACCGCAAGTTGGTCAGAATGCGACTATTTCGGATTTTCACACGGTCATTCGATTGAATTACAACTCCCGAGTATATATAGAAGTCAGAGGTCGAGCAAAAAAAAAAGGGGGACGGCTGAAAGCTCTCTTTAGGTAGATTTTAGGTAGTTTTTAGATTGTATAACATAGTTAGATTTTGTAATTTCAACATTGAAGATCAAATCATGTATCACATCATCTCCATGTGCTGTTCATTGTCTATGATGAACTAATTCATCCATAATCTAGGTGGTGGGAGGTAACTTGTATCAAATTTATGTTTTGATTCTTATTTATGTTCATTCAATGCTTGTTGATTGTGTTGTTTATCAATCCCTATATTATTTTGCTTTGAACAAATGAATGTAATCGCAAATAATAAAGGCTTAGAGGTGCGGATAACTGCATGACCAATGTGCATATGTCGTACACTGGCTCACCAACACAATAAATTGGACCTATCGATGCACGAGAGTGATGAGTTAGGACCGAGGTTCAGGTGACATATATATCATAAATCTAGGTGACATATATATCATAAATCTAGGTGACAGCTAGATTGATAGTTCCTGTGCTTAGGATATAGAATGGATGAATTTTGTGGGGATGGAGGCTGAACCAATTGTTCAACAGACTATATCTATCTTTAGTGAACGAACCCAAGACATTGAATGACATTGTTATGAATTGAACATAAATGAGATACAAGTGAAACCCAGAATCCTAGATTGCCACCCACCATAAGATCTTCATATATGTTATTACTGTCTAATTAGTTAAACAACTAAATATTAATAGTAGTTTAGAGTAGAATTAAATATAAAAACCCCCTTTAGATTAATAATTTGCTATCAATAAATTGCCTTTGTGATCACTTGTCTCTGTGGGTTCGACCCTTGCTTCCAATACTATTCTATAATAGTCTTGTCCACTTGCAAGGAAAAAGATTAATTAAAACATCGATCACCTGCTCCTATTGATCTCTCATGTGATTTGCTTGAAATACAAAAGGATATTGATGAGTCTGATTTTGGAGAAGAATCTATTGCTCTATTGACTACTAAATTCAAAAAAAAATTGAAAAATAAGAGTCAAAATAGAACTCCATCATCAAGCTCTAAAAACAATTTCAAACCTGATTCTGGAAAATTTGTTCCCAAAGAAAATTCTTTCCAAACTCCAGAAAAACCCTTCACAAACCCCTTTGCATCAAAATCATCCTACAATGGTAAGAACATTGATTCTATTCAATGTAGAGAATGTCAAGGTTATGGTCACTATGCTAACCAATGTGCAAACACTTTAAGAAAAAATGGCTTGAATTTTTCAGCAACCTTAAGTGATAGTGATGGAGAAGATCCAGGTGATCTTATCACTCTTAATGCTGTTTATGATTCTGAATCTGAAAGTGCAGATTTTTCAGCCAATGTGACACCCAATGCAGCTACATCCAGAGTCACATTGGCAGATACAGTGAGCAAAAACAGAGACGAATTCTTCAGTTTTAACTCAACGATTCCAGAAGATGGTGGAGATCTGAGTCGAGACTTCTTTGGAAGGGTACAAGGAGGCTGTCAAGGCGGGAGAAATGAGCTCACCAAGTTACACTACTTGGTAAGGCAAATGAGCTGTTAAAAAAGGCAAATGAGGATAAAAAAGAATGCATAGTAAGGCTGGAAAGTTTGCTAAGAAGAAAGGATGTTGAGATTGAAGGGTTGAAGGAGCAGCTTGCTCAAGCAAAAGAAACCATTACCAAATGGAATTCAAGCAAAAAAAAAAAGTGGATGAACTGCTGAATTCAGGCAGCACATCCAGGTCAGGTATTGGTTTTGTTCCCAAGGTATTTGTGAGAGAAGGAGAAGGAACGTCTGGAACTAAATAGACTGACCAAAGTTTTCAAGAAATTGTTTTCTGTGAAAAACCGAGAGTAAGAAAGAAAAATTTTGTTTGTCACTTCTGTCATAAGCCTGGTCACATACAACCCTTTTGTTTTCTGAAAAAGGCTATGTATGAGGATGATATAAGGCAAGCTTTCTTGGAAAAAACTCAGATGCAGAATCGTATGAAGCAGCCAATGCGGCAACCAATGCAGCAACATTGGCAGTCACATTGGAAGTCTCATCTGAAGACTCATCAGGAAAAAAAAAATTCAAAAATCACCAACCCAAAACTGTTAAACAAAAGTGGGTTTAGAAGGCGAGAGGTGGATAAAACAGTGTTTATTCAAAATCAAGACAAACACATTTTGATTGCTCAAATCTATGTTGATGATATTGTGTTTGGATCCACCTCCAAGTCCTTGGAAAAAGAGTTTGTTAATTGCATGACTTCCACTTTTGAAATGAGTATGGTTGGGGAGTTGACCTATTTTTTAGGAATCCAGATTAAGCAATCACATGAAGGATGTTCATATCTCAAGCCAAGTATGCTCTTAACTTGGTGAAGAAATTCAATCTTGAGAATTGAAAACATAAGAAAACCCCTATGGGTACATCCAATAAACTCAATAAAGATGAAAAATCTGAAAGTGTTGACCCTACCTTATATAGAAGCATGATTGGAAGTCTGTTGTATTTAATTGCCACCCGTCCAGATATCATGTATAGTGTGTGTTTGTGTGCTAGGTATCAAGCAAACCCCAAAGTCTCTCACTTAAAAGCCGTTAAAAGAATAATTCGATAAGTTGGTGAGACTTATGGCATGGGTTTGTGGTATACCAAACACACTAACACCAATCTTGTTGGGTTTAGTGATGCTGACTGGGCTGGCAGTGTTGATGACATGAGAAGTACATCTGGTGGATGTTTTTATCTGGGAAATAATCTGATTTCATGGTTTAGTAAGAAACAAAATTGTGTAGCCCTATCAGCGATCGAATACGAGTATATAGGCTGGCTGGTAGTGGTTGTACACAACTTTTGTGGATGAAACAAATGATCAAAGATTATGGTTTACACAATAATATATTAACCATGTATTGTGACAACACAAGTGCAATAAGCATAGCTAAGAATCCTGTTCAACACTCTAGAACCAAGCACATAGACATAAGACACCATTTCATTAGAGACTTGGTTAAACAAGGCATTGTTTTCATTGAACATGTGGGAACAGAAAACCAATTGGCTGATATTTTCACAAAGAGTATAGATTTTGAGAGATTCATAAATCTTAGGAAATCGATCTCTCGGTATGTGTGCCATGTAATCCCTCACTTGTCAGTAATAATAATAATTAAAAAAAAATAGGCATCTTGCATTGTTTTTGGGGGGGGGGGGCACACTAGTTTCACTCTGTATGCATTAGTACCTTTGTTTGATTGTCTTGGTTATACATTCAATAGGTATTGTGATCTTGCTTGCTCAAATTCTTCTCACCATCTCCCTAAGAAGTTGTATTGAAATTGAAAAATTTTCTTTTGAACCACAAAGGAAAGAGCTACCTTTTGAAATTTTTGGGATGCTGCAATTTGTCAATGTACTATGGAGTTTAGACTTTCATGGGTTGATCTTGACTAAATTGACTCTCTTTAATTGACAAAGTGTGAAAGCTACCTAACGGAAAAGAGCTACCTATGGACAAGGTTGTGGCATCTTTCTTTTGGAATTGTGAATCCTCGGATTTCATGGGTTGATCAATAAGTTGAGTTGCTACCCTTGGTAAATAGTGTGAAAGGTTCCTAGTGGTGTTTGCTAAATTAGCTTGAAATAAAGTAAAGCTATTCTCATAGGGAAATAAAGTACCTATTGTGTTTATGGGAGTATTTGTGTTATTTTGGTGAAGAAAAGATGAGAATTTGAACATAAAATCACAATTTTGGCGAATGTGTCTTCCAATGCAGCTACATTGGGAACTACATTCAGATGATCTAGACATATCACTTGTGTGTGTTTGCATTCTTTCATTTGTTTATTTCTTCTGCACATGTTAGGCATGTTTTCTAGGTCATATAGTTGTTGAATATCGGCCCTTAAGTTGTTGTTTCTTAAGTTCAACTAATTAGTGCACTTTTGCTTCATTGTTCACAAAGTCAATATTTTATGTGGTTGTCTAATCTGTTGTGTTCTTCATGAGGATCTGAACTGGTAATATTGACTGAGTTTGGCAGACTTGTGTGATTACAATTTTGGTTAAGTATGTATTGTGCATTCTTAAAATACTTGATCAATTTTGTACAATTCAAAATTTTTGAAATCAGATATTGGTTGTTGGTTTACTTCATTACATTCTCCACATATTTCTCATGATCATAACAACAGATTTTTATCATATTTCTATTGGAGGTTAGCATTTGATTTTTATCCAAATCTTTGAAATTTGATTTTCTGTTTTAAGTCTCCCCACCTTCTCTCACATTAATGACTCAACGGCTAATTGAGTTTAGTGGTGTATTAGTGCTAATTTTGCAGAGAAACAGGTCCCAAATTCACAAAAGCTATCTTTCTCATATTCCGGCGATCAAATCCAGTTTCCCTCATCTTCCGAATCCAGTTTCTCTCTTCATCTCATTCTTTCTCAATATAAGAATCTTCCAATGGCCTCTTCTTCGTCAATTCCTAACTCTTCAAGAACAAAATCACCCGCTGATGTAGCCTTCAATGAAGCTACATCCAGCCCCCTTTCATCACCAGAAAATCCAGCCACCGCAATGATAGTGGCTCAGTCTTTTCGAGAGCCCTCACCTCCACCTGCTTCCCCAAAAATTACTCCAGCCCCAGCAGACATCAGGGATGATGACTATCCTATTCCCTCTCCTCGCATTGTATTCCCGTCAGATTCCTCTCCACAACCGAGAAAATCCTCTGCTGCTGAAGTAAGCTCCCCCTCTGCCTCAGATGATGATATCACTTTTTCTGATGAAGACGATACACTAGCTGAGTATCTGGTCAAGCTGAAGAACGTGGCTTCTTCCCCGTCTGGTCCATCTCCACAGCCTCAGCCAGAAGCTATGCCCAGTCAACCCAGTTCATCAGACTTTGATGACAGTTCTGATAAGAATTTTCAAAGCAAAGAAGCAACTCCTGAAGCCAGTGAAGATTCAGAAGAAATACCTGTTCGGTTTACACGAAGTAGGCTTGCTGGTACCAATGTTGCAACAAATGCTGCAACATCCAAACGTTCTAAGTCAATGGGTACTCCCTTCTCCCTAAAATTTGTGACTAAATCTGCTTCTCTTCGGCACAACACTTCTAGAAATATCGTAGATGAAAGAAATATCATGTCCACTGAAATGAATGCACATAATATTACCTCATTTTTCTCTGAAAGAGGTTTGTTAGGCACAGTTACTTCTGCATCTCCTTATTTTCGGGAGTTGATCTATGAGTTTTATGCCAATCTTGAAAAACGCATTTGTCTGCCTTCAGATGCTCGTTTTGAAAAAGTGTTTATTAGGGGCAAATGGTATACAGTTTCAGCTTCTGTTATCAACTCTATTCTAAACACACCAGAATCTGGACCATTTGAAATGGACATTGATCTGAATTCTTGTGTATTTGAGATGACTTGTGGCAAGTTGTCTAAATGGCCTGGTAAAGGCACTTCTCTTGGCACCTCCCAACTCTCCTCACTTTATGCCTTCCTTCATAAAATCTGTTGTGCCAACTGGTCTCCCACAACCAATTCCAATACCATTACTGAGGAACATGCTAAGGTTCTTTATCTAATTGGAACTCATGCCCCGTTTGATTTTGGATATTATGTTTTTCGAAAAATCTCTTCCATGGCTGAAACTGAGGGAGACAAAAGGTCCCTAATTTTCCCATCACTGATTTATAAAATCCTAGTGTCTCAGGGCTACTCTCCTCTTCCCTCTACGAGATTATCACCCCTTCTTGAACCCCTTCATATTTCTGCAAAATTATTAAGGGGAGATAGGGTTGTTAACTTGCCTTTTAGTCATCCTTATGTCCCTACATCTTCTGCACTTGGCCCTTCACAACAAACTGCCTCACCTTCAGTGCATGTTCCATCAAATGTTTCATCCAATGTTACAACATCAGTCATGACTGCACATCCAACAATTTACATTTGCCTTTGTATCACCGAAATGGTTCAATCTCAGTTAGCTATTCTAACTGCTCAGTCTTCTCTTCTCACCACTATAGCTGCTCAGTATACAGCCTGGTTAGCTCTTAATTCTGGTCAAATAGGGGGTGAAGATGCAAGTGTTCCTGAAGTTGTCTCTCACGCACTTTTGATCTGCTCTTGAAGGCGATCACGAAGCTCGGCAAACTGATTTTGTGTATGTCGTGGTTCAAAATTTCTGTGGTTCTCACATTTTTCATGGTTGTAATCGTATGTCTTTGAAATCTTGGGATGTTGTTTGTTCTGAAGATTTACATTGCTCTTTGGTTTGTAATCTGTAACTATAAACAATGCTTATGGTTTGTTATGTCTGGTTAATCATGATATCATGTTTAGGGGGTGTTTATCATCTCTAAATCTTTGCAGGAAATCTTTGGCTATTGGTCTTGGTAACACTTGTTTTGGATTTGACCATAAATGTTTAACAAAGGGGGTGATTGTAAGGGTAAAATAGGCAAGGCCTATTATATCTTGTTTTCACCTTTCTTGGTCAAAGTAGGTTTTTAAATTAGTTAATGTTAATTTAGGTCTTAGAATTTTGTGTTAGATTTAGTTTAGTTTATTTTTTGGTAGCAAAATCTCTTTGTAGATTTCGGCTACACTTTTTAGTAACTAAATCTTGGCATGTATCTTAGTCAAACCAAGACTCTTGACTTTCATCATATTTGGTAAGAAAATCTTGCATGTTTGGAAAGTAGCTGATTTTTCCTTTGAAGTACTAATCCTTTTCCTTGTAGAATGTGGTATCCTTTCCCGTGTTTTTGTAGGGGTTGCCGCGTATATATTGAGGACTGACATACGGGTTGAAGGTAGAGCTTGTGAGAAAGAGTTAAGGCAAAAGGTTTGAGAGTGAATTGCAGAACATACAATACCAGTTTTGCCGAGCAGAAGATCAAATTGCTGAAGGCTGTCAATGTTGCAACATTGACAGTAACAACAGTTTTCTGAAAAACTATTTTTTGTGCTTCCTGTTTAGTCTTGAGGAAGCTGTGTTTGTTTTTTCCCCATGTTTTGTTTAGCTGTTTTTATGTGGGATTTTATTCTCCAAGATACACTGTCTTGTGAGAATTTTTGCTAGAGATTTCACTAAGTTTATTCCGTGTAAAACTTTGATATTTTTAGTGAAATTTGTGTGGTCTTGAGGCTTGGTCTACAAGTATTAATCTTGTAGATTGTTTTTGGTAAAAACTTGAACTTTATTCTTCTGTTTGGTGTTGTGACAAACTTTAATCTTCCGCTGCTATTACTTGTTCTCTCATTGTGCTTGTCGTTGTAGCTACAATCACAGCTACATTGGTTACCACATTGAATTCTTTTGAGAATCTGTACTATCACGTTCTTTCAGTTGTTTAAAAGTGAATTGCTAATATTAACATTTTTTATCTTATCCCAAAATCACTCACTTATGAAAACACATGCAATATTGAAATGTACTCCCTCGATCCATTCCAAAATTATTATCCTATTTTGATGATTTAAAGTCAAACTAATTGTTTTCAAATAAAAGTTGATGTATATTGCAATGTACTCCTTTTGTTCCTAGAGTAATACAAATTACTCCATCCGTTCAAGGCAAATAGTCCAACATATTATTTTGGGATGCATGTTTCAATTTAAGAGTTCACTTTTTTTAAAAAAATGTTTACCGTCTTCATAAGATTTCAACTTTACCCTCATATTTTCTATTAACATTCTGATTATTCTCAAGCATTATTTTAATTATGACAAACTTTAATATTAGTTATATATCCCTTAATAATTAGACTTTTCAAACATAAACTTTTAAGATGGAATAGAGAGGGTACATGTTTTATAATTTTGAAAAAATACAAAAATATAAATCAAACTTTCATTTGAAAGCTAAAACAATCAATTTGACTTCAAGAAGTCAAAAGAAGACAATAATTAACGAATGCAAAATATACTGAGTTCAAAAGACTATCTTTACGAATGGACAATGTTTTTATCCCTCTATATAAGAAGAAACGATCAACATCATAAAACACACACACATAGAAGAAAGTTTCTTTAGTAAAACATGATGTATTTCAAGACAAACCTCTTCTTCTTCCTTTTCGCTGTAGGATTTCTCGTTCATGCCACACATTTGAGGAACTCCGTAGTGAACGATTTGATCCCCGGTGGTTCTTCTACAAATCCCAATTGGCTTGAAGCATACGAAGTTCATATTGTTAATGAGCTTCTGTTTGATCTTCAAGTGCATTGTAGGCTGAAAGACAATGATTTAGGACAAAAAAATGTTAATTACACCACTGATTATAAGTTTAACTTTCGCATGGATTTTGGTCATACCACTTATTTCAATTGCGCCTTTCAAAGTCAAGAAAAGAAGGCAACATACGATGTTTTCAATAAAAACATTGCTAGTGATTGTCGTACGGCTGGTCGTAATAAGTGTTATTGGGTAGTGAGGGGAGATGGCTTCTATTTTAACAGTTATTGGGTTGTATTTCATGGTGATTGGCGTAAAATATACAATTGGGGATGATCTTCCGGGGTCAGGCCTGGTTGTCCCCCTCTGTAAATTTCTTTTCTCGTCTATAAAATCTAGCATGGTGTTGTCCTTATTTCCCAAAAAATATACAATTGGGGATGATAATACGCACATTGTTATATATGAAATAAAATTCAATCTTTACTTCTGTTTTAATTTTCACCCCATGGCATCTTTTATTTATCGGGTATTAGTCTCTTGTAAGACTGTCTTACGGATTAGACAGGACTCTACTCTCTCACAGCTCAACCCACCAACACACGGTGAAACAGGTAAAGATGATCCATCTTACAAAACGTATCTGTAGGACCGCCTTATCAAAAAACTTTGTCTTATTTTATTTTAGGAAAATTACCGAAATCGCCAACACTACACCTTTAGTCTTTATGCTTTTGCCCCCTTTTGGTATTCTTCCTTATACAAAAATTCGTAAAAATCAGCTTCTTGAAAAAACAAATATAATGCAATCGATTGTTATATTTAAGTTGTTAGGTCCTTTCATGTGGAAATTATGTGATCATCTTTGGGGGCAAATTGGTCATTTGATATTAAAAATGTTCAGGGACCAATTGTGAAAAATATCTCGTATTAAACTTTAGGTAATGTTGGAAACTTGTTTCAACTAAATTGAATAAGCAAGTCATGTAAAGGAAGGAAGTGGGAATCCCATATTGGGAATAAGAAGAAAACAACTCTACCTTATAAGGTAGAGCTTTGAGGCTTTACTTTCGGCCCTTGGGCCACTACACTTTTGTGTAGGAGGGAAGTCATAGCTAAGTGCAAGTCCAAACACACGCGCCACCGCCGCCGCCCGTCCCGGCTTGGCTTGCTGGTTGATCGGTCGGCTGGCTGACCTGACTGAACTTTATCTTTCATGTGTTTGGTAAATCTTATGACAGGAAATATACATACAAATGGTATAATGCCTCTATTTAATATACAATAATTTGTAAGAAAGTGTTGAACTTTAAGTAATTTTCGTTTAGTAACCCCCAAATTTATGATATGATAAAATGTTTAATAAAGAAAATGAATAATGTTTGGGATGTCCCAAAATAATATAGTGGACACTAATTTCACAGTGTAGTTAATATTTATTAACACTATAATTTAAAATTAGTGTGCACATACAAATACAATAAAAAACTCTTTTTTTTTAAAAAATATATATATTTGTTGATTTTAACATTGTATGTATGTAAATATGTGTAAATGTGGAAAGAGGCAGAAGAGTGATGGGGTGCTCGAACATTTGGATGAAAAGAAAACTTCATTTTCTATTGACTTATAAAATCTTTTACGTTGACTATATTTTTCAAGGGTAACCAAACATCGAAAAATGAGGAAAATGTTTTTTGGAAGTCATTTTCTGTGAAACAAACGGAGCCTTAGCGGAAAATTTTTGACAGCATTGGATGGACGGACCACTTTTGTTGAATGTGATGGGTTCGGGGATCATTTGCGCTCATAAGGGACAAATCGTAAAAAAACTTAGAACGTTGGGGGACCAATTGTATAGTTTCTCAAAAGTTGACACTCATGCGTCATGGTTACTTGGTTGAAGTTGCTCATAGACTCAAAGGTCACCTTCTTAGAGTCATTTAATCAAATTTAGTTACAATATTATTTTTTTTAACAATAAACCCTCTTGTATTTTTTTAATCTTACCACTAGACTCATTTGTTTTCACTTTAAGAGTTCACTTTAAAAAAAATATATATATATATATATTTCATCTCCATAAAACAATGTGATTATTCTCAAGCAATTTTGTTATCATGACCAACTTTATTGTTAGTTATATATCACTTAATAATTAGACTTTTCAAACATAGACTTTTAGGGTGGAACAAAGAGAATACATATTTTATAATTTTGAAAAAAATACAAAAATATAAGTCAAATTTTCATTTGAAAGCTAAAACAATCAATTTGACTTTAAGAAATCAAAACAAAACAATAACTAATGAATGAAAATATACAAGTTCAAAAGATTGGCTTCATTTTATCCCTCTATATAAGAAGAAACGATCAACATTATAAAACATACACACACACAGTAGAAATTTTCTTCAGTGAAACATGATGTATCCCAAGACAAACCTCTTATTCTTCCTTTTCACTGCAGGTTTTCTCGTTCATGCCACACATTCGAGGAGCTCCGTAGGGGATGATTTGATCGCCGATGGTTCTTCAATGAATCCCAATTGGCTTGAACCGTATGAAGTTCATATTGTTAATGAGCTCCTGTTTGATCTTCAAGCTCATTGTAGGTCGAAAGACGATGGTTTAGGACAAAAATACCCTTAATTACACCAAAGATTATAAGTTTAACTTTCGCATGGGTTTTGGTGACAACACTCATTTCAGTTGCGCCTTTCAGAGTCAGGAAAAGAAGGCAAAATACGATGTTTTCAATAAACACATTGCTGGTGTCGTACGATTGGCCGTAATTAGTGTTATTGGGTAGTGAGGGGAGATGGTTTCTATTTTAATGGTTATTGGGTTGTATTTCCTGGTGATTGGCGTAAAATATACAATTGGGGATGATAAAGCATTGCTATATATGAAATAAAATTCAATCTTTACTTTTGTTTTAATTTTCACCCCATGACATCCTTTATTTATCGGGTAAGTCTCTTGTAAGACCATCTTACGGATCAGACGGAGCTCCACTCTCTCACAGGTCAACCCACTAACATTTGGTGGGTCGAGTAAGGATGATCCGTCTTACAAAAAATATATGTATGACTGTCTTGCCCAAGTTTTTGTTATTTTAAGAAAATTACTGAAATGGCCAACACTACACCATTAGTCTTTATGCTTTTGGCCCCTTTTCGTATTCTTCCTTATACAAATATTCACAAAAATTAGCTCCTTGAACAAACAAATTTAAACGCAATCGGTTGTTATATTTAAGTTGTTAGGTCCCTTCATGTGTAAATTATGTGAGTGTCTTTGGGAGCAAATTGGTCGTTTGATATTAAAAATGTTTAGGAACCAATTGTGTAAAATAACTCTTATTAAACTTTAGGTAATAATAATGGAAAAGAAAATTAGAAGTTCTTTTAAAAAAATCTTTTCTATCCTACAATTCCTTTGAATATGACCTAATGAAGATGAAGAATCTTTACTGCTGATCTTATTTGTTTGGAGTTTGATATAATCAAATATGTGTGTGTGTGTGTGTGTGTGTGTGTGTATTGTTGAGAAAATTAGTTTGAAAGACTTTATTTCACTTTTGGTCCCTGTACTTACCTAGGTGAAATGACATTTTTGTCTTTGCATTGATGCACATGAGAGGCAGTGTAACACCCCGAACCTTCATGTGCTTGACTTCCTTGTTTTGCGTGCTGAATTTCTGTAACATTTCTTGTTAGCTTTTTATGTGAGCCTTGATTTGTGTGGGTAGGCTATCTTGAGGACAACACCTTAGTTTTATATGTTTCATAGTCATTAACTTGTTATAGTAAAAAGTCGTAACTTGACGTTGGTCAGAACTCGACTCGGTCGAGAGTGTACTTGCGTAGTTCTTTCCCGTGACCTCGGTTACACCCTAGGTCTTTTCTTGATTGTCTTGAGTGGTTTAAGTATGTTGGACTTCATGTGGGATAGGTTCCCTAAGTCAATTTGTGCTCTTGATGCTAGATGCATCACATTAGTCTTTATCGCAATACGTGAAACTAAGTCTTGCTTACGTCGCGTCGTTTGGAGTTACGACACTCTGGATTGTTGTGTGAATTCATGGAAGTATTCTAGTCTATATCTTGGACCCTTAGCTTTCTTATAATCATGTTTTGACACTTTTCCAATCCTTGTTCCAATCATAGTTGTGATTGTCGGTTAGTCACGCCTTGCGCCTTTTCTTTCAGGTTATTTCGGGAGTTGTTCGAGCAACTCTTGGCCTTGTTTTGTCTAGGGGACTTTGGTGATTAACTTGAAATTATTTTGGATTGCTCGTGTATAGGTTTGCACACGCGCGTGTTCGATTTTTGGTTTGACTCGTGTATTCCTGCAGGCCATGATCGGTTTGTAGTAATTTGACCAAAACTTTGTGTAGAAAACTCGGAATTCAGATCCGTTTGTTGCTTTAGAAACTATACTTCAAGAGTTTTCTAACCATACCTCTTGTGTAATTTTTATACTTGTATTTCGGTACAGGAATATTTTTAAATTTGACCGAACACATATAAATTATTTCCAGCTTTGAGATATTTTGAGTTTTGAGAGAAATTACCTTGGAGCCCTTAATGAGTCAGACCTAACCTGACCCTAAGACCTTAAATAGAGTGGATTAAGCCTAAGTGAAGAAATTAGCCCCAAGACCTCAATTAGTTACTTAACCCTAGTTAGAGATTGGCCAATTGAGAGATGACACTTGCCCCACTCACATCTCTAATCCTTGGAGAGTTCTCTTGCTGGAGAACTCTACTTACTTCAGCCTCTTCCCCCAGATATTTTCAGCTCTTCCATGGAGAGATTGAGTGTGTGTAGACTAAGGTGAGACTAGCATGTGAATAATGGTTTCTGGGAGCACCAGTGACCCAAATGATGATCCGAGACCGGCTATGCGTTCCCCTCGTCGAGTAGATCACTCTATCATGGTTTGAATTTCTTTTCCCTTGGTTTTAAACCAAGCTAGGTAAGCTACTAAACCCCCCCACCCTTTTCTTGTGGTAGCACTATCATATGCCATTCCCTATGTTTCCATGCTAGTTTGCTAGGTTAATAAGTAGAATTGGTTTTTTTTTCCAAAAAAAACACAAGTTCAGTCTCTGTTTTGAGCCAATTTCGGGAAAATACTGGGGCAAATCCACTATAGGTAATTGTCTGAATTTTGGATATGTTTTACCTAAATATGTTGGGTAGTTATCTGTAAATTTTCATTAAATTCTGAGGTCTGTAAGTACCTTAAATAGGTCACGAACCATGGCCGTGTCAGGAAGCTGCTACCAGAAAATCAGGTTGTTAATATGAACTTGAGGTGACCATAATTTGATGAATACATGCCTGAATGGAGTGTTTTAAAATGGTAAACTGTAGTTTAAAGTGTCTAGTTTCTGAAATGTAAGATTCATGACATTTGGAGTTGTAAGGAATTATTGATGGAACTAGAAAGATTGTTGCGCAGAGTGAATCGTAACACAAAGTCTGGAAAGTATCTTGTTTTTGGAATAATCATAAATTAATGAATCTGAATCTGAATCGACTGATTCAAAATGGTAAATAATACCTTAAAATTTCTAGTTTCTAAATATATGTGGATCGAAATAGTTGAACTTGTTAATATTGGTTTATGAATAACACATGAATGAATGGATTTTGGGAATATAAGATGAATTATCATTCTAGGAAGAGTTCGGTGATTATAATGTTCTAAGTTATTTAATGATCCTTGACCATATATGTAGTCTTGGAGATTATGTGAGTTGCTACTTTTTAATTACAGGCTTAGCTTAGATTCATAATAGAAATGGATTCTATGCCTACGTGAATTATTATTTGTTAGATTGAATTCTTTATTATTATTTGATGAATATGACTTATTGAAGCATATTGTGTATTCTTGCTTAAAACATGTTTGATTCTTGAATGCCTTAAGGTTTCAATGGAAATGAATTCGTGAACTTGAGTTGCACTAGGACTTGAATTGATATGAATCAATTTAGGCTTCCAACACACCTTCAATTTGGTGTATCTTGAACTAGGGATTCTAAATGAAACAAGAACCTAGATATGCTTTAACCGGGAACATAGAATGGGTTGGAAATACATATAGCATTGACGCCCTATTTGGTTGAAATTGTAGTGAAGACTCAACGGAGTCGAGTTAAGGAATAATCGAAACTTACGAGTATCATAGTGAGATCCTACAACATTTAGAGTCCATTTGACTAAGTTATTAGCTTTTGGAACTTTGGCTATTTTGAGTGTACATACTTGACACTTTCTTTCGAGACTCAATTGAGCTCCTTACGTACGTGGCTTCTTGATTATAGCAATGATATGCATGATCGTGAGAGTTTAGTAGAGCTATATACCTACTTGGCATCAGACGAGTTCGCTCGATCCCTATTTGGTTTTATGGCAAGTAAACATCTACTTGTGCATTGCATATAAGTCCAGCTGGCATTATTTGAGTTTATACGTTGACGGTTGGATGATGCATCGTTTTCACAAATGATGAGATTCATGATTACGATGTAACGTCGTATACCAGAGACTGCACACACCCCTCCACTATGGGCCGCAGTGGGGAAGTAGCCCCCTTTGTCGTAACCAATAAAGCGTATTGGCTAGTGCTATTTTCCTAGTCGAGAACTCGGTACCCGAGTATAGAGCTCAGCACCAATCACGGGTATCCCAGGAATGATATAGTTAACATTTATGATTGCAGGAGAAACACAATGGCACACATTTGATATCTTCTCTATCCCTTATGTGGCTTACTATGAGCATTATTGTGGCAACAAAGTGTTATTCGAAACATGAGATCTTTGTGACTGCGTTCACATTGACTGTGTGTTATTTGGGAGATTTGATATGTACATGGAATATGATATCTATATAACTATGTTCATCCTTATTCTGTATTATTTGAGAGACTGGAAATGTATATGTATGTACATGCCGATATTAATAATGATATATGCATATACATGCATGTACTTAATGATATCTTATGTGATTATATGATTATGCATATTGCCATGTCCTATTGCTGCATGTGGTAGCTTACTGGGTCTTTATGAATCATCTCACGCCTTTGTTTATTTAGTGTGCAAGTTTCCTATTATGTACGTGAGATCATTTGGTCCGTGTTGTCGCGGTTGATCCTTCAGGATAACTTCATGTTCAGGATGTGTTCAGACTTTGCTTTGGCAAGGGCGTTGTATAAGATTATATAAATCCTATGAGTATTGGGTAGTTTTGTTTGGTATTCTTGATCAGAGTACTTGTAGTATTTTAGAGCCGACATGTGTCGTGTAACTTGTAGATAATTCTCTATATTATTCTTCGGTTGGTATCTAGTTCATCATCCATAATAAGTTGTTAAAGTTTTGGTAGTCTTCTATCGAGCAATGATTTAGCTCTTTCTTATTTTTTCTTCCCGAGCACGTCTTGGCTCCTGGTTTCTAGTGGTTGGGTTTCCCTACGGTATGTTTTAGATGTTGAGGGGTTGTTAAATCATGTTGGATCTTTGTAGAAACGCAGGCCTGTAGTTGTTGATGGTTTTGTTCCGCGTCTGTAATGTTGCGGCACGTGAGTTTTGTATTCTCCTCGTGAGACAATCGTCTGTCTTGGTTACATTTGGTTTTGTTTTGAGCTTTATAGATCGGGGCTTCATCTATTATTGTTTCCACATATCTAATTTTTGTTGATCAGTATTTCTGTTACTACTTTACATTCTTGTTTAGAGCTTGTTAGCTCGACTATCTAACTTACACCATTGTTTAGCAAATGCTTGTCCGTCATTGGTGTTTGTTTCCAGCGCGCCGACTCGGGATTCTTCAATTCGTCTAGGTCTGGGTCGGGGTGTTAAAGTTGGTATCATAGCTTAAGTTAGCAGTAAGCTAGGATAGGTTCCACGGCCTAGGTTGGGTTGGGTTTATCGTCAAGTATTTACCCTCGAGTGTTGTGTATAATGCGTTATTGGCAGGTTCTTAGTGAGGAGATCGGACTTGGAGTACTAAGTTCATTGTGGTCCAGCTTGTCGTGAGTGCAAAGTTTGTGCCTAGGAGTATTTTATTTCTCTTGTATTGTTTCTAGGTCACACTTATACCAAGAGTGTATATTGAGGTTCGGTAGAGCCATCGTGTTCTTGATCTGTTGTTTGAGATTGGAGAACTTAGATTGTCGGTTCGGAGAGAGATCGTCGTGGTATGCTTACGAATCAATTTTTTTTGTTATGTTTCGAGAGTAGAGTGGTTAAGACTCCCGTAGTATTTATTAGTATTTCTTAATTGCTATATGAGTATATGTATCTATTGTAGTACTTACTATGTAGGGAAATTGAGTACTTTTTCCCGGTTTTGGGTTCTTGTATTGTGGGGACTACACCGATTAAGGAAGGATTTGAAAGAAACGACTATAGTACGACAAACCAGAATAAACAAAATAAAATAAAATAAATTGTTTTGTAAAAGATCTGGTCAATGAAGCTTACAATGAAGACTTCATTGAAGACTTCATTGAAATATCTAAGCAGCGAAAATAGAAAAAAACAGTGAAGAACGAAACTGAACACAAGAGATTAACCTTTGATCAATAAGCAAATAAATTATTGATCGTGCCTCATGGCAAAAAAATTCCACTAGTAAAATATATGTTTAAGCTCATTACATTTGAAAGATTAACAAAGTAGATTTTATAAAAGCTCTCAAGATTGTAGATATGACTTTGAATAATAATAACACCCAGACTACCTAGACTGATGTATGCTAAAAAGCTTTTAACAAAACAGTAGTGGATGTAAATAGAAAACAATGCTGGTAACGGGATGAATGAAGGCTTCAATGTAGTTTCATTCAACAGCCGTTCAAGACTGAAACAACATCAGTTTTCAATATATCTCTAGATCTCTCTCTTATAATTATGTGTATGATTTATGTTCAGTAAACACCATAAGCTTTCTGGGCTTACGTCCTCTTCTATATATACTTGCATCCTTGACCTAGAAACCTTGTAGAATAAGAAAACCGCTTACCATAAAAGATTAGTAAGTTAGTGCAATACAGAAGGCTTATCAAATATAGACTTACCAAATATATTTAGGTCAGCTATGTCTCATTGAGCAAGACAAATGACTCACACAAATCATGTTAACAAAGAACATACAATCCTAATAGATTAATAATTCATATAAACCCTAAAATCCAATTAAAGTATAATCTCCAAAATAACATTTTTATAAAAGGTGTAACAATAAAAATTAATCCAAGTAAATACCAAGAAAGGCAAGACAAATAATTAATTAAAATAAACCAATTAGAAAACAAAATACCTCAATTAGTTAAATATCTAACAGGATTGTTATTAAAAGTAAGAGAAGACTTGGTGATTAGCTGGTAGGTGATCACGTGCTAATGGATTGAATTGGTCGATACGTAAACGGTTTGACTCATAAGGATTTTTAGTATACTAATTAGTAAGCATATGGTACCTAGTGATTGTGAAATGTTGTTTTGCATGTATATTAACCTAATACATTAGTGAAAGTATTATCATCGTATAAATATTCCATACTTCGTATACTTGCATAGTCGATTAATATACCAAGTTACATAATGTTAATGTCACGCCTATATGTGTATATGATATGTATTCATGAGACCGGTATAAAGGATGCTCATATGTGATTCACAAATACCCCGCATCCTATACGATGGAAGCTTTTGAAGCCATTTCAATAGGCCTTGACTTGGTTATCAAGTGGTCTTCATTGGAGAATTAGAAGGGTATAAGACAGATTAGAAATTGACCAAACCCGTCACCAAAATGAAATAGATCAGTAAATGGTGTATTGTTATACTTATGCATATGTATATGAAGGTTGTGCAATGAATGTGATGACTTGCTAAATGCAATCCTTATGAGTGTGGTTTTGATATTGTTTGATATTGTTGAACTTGTATTACTTGTTTGAAAGGGTAGCTTAATATGATAAATGATCTTAATATTAAACGAGTATAGGGCCAGATGATGATGGATAGTTACATTATTCATTAAAAGTTTAGCATGTGGGATTATTACATAGCCTAAGGATTCGTTTAAAAATGGAGTATTATGGTTAAGCCCAAATGATTCTTGGTTTGGGAGTTTGCTAGTTTTGGTTTAATATTGTATATGAGTATAATCTTGTAGCATGATAACGAGTTACTTAATTATCTGGTAGATAGGCGTTAGACCTCGATGTTCACGTTTAGACTGGAACTTAGTGAGTTACACTTGAGTGGATGTACATTGTTGAGAGTCAAGTGTGACTTGACATTGAAATCGGTTTGAATTGATAATTGAGAATTACCTTCGAGATATGTGTATACTTGATATACTTAATGATATCTTGTGTGATTATATAAATAACAAGAAACATGCACACTAAATAAACAAAGGCGTGGGATGAGTCATAAAGATCCAGTAATCTACCACATGCAACAATATGACATGACAAGATGCTTAAGCATATAATATTGTTGCATGTATAGGATTATATAAATCCTATTAGTATTGGGTAGTTTTGTTTGGTATTCTCGATCTGAGTACTTGTATTATTTTAGAGCCGACATGTGTCGTGCAGCTTGTAGATAATTCTTTATATTATTCTTCGGTTGATATCTAGTTCATCATCCATAATAAGTTGTTATAGTTTTGGTAGTCTTCTATCGAGCAATGATTTAACTCTTTCTTATTTTTTCTTCCCGAGCACGTCTTGGCTCATGGTTTCTAGTGGTTGGGTTTCCCTCCAATATGCTTTAGCCATTGAGGGGTTGTTAAATCAGGTTGGATCCTTGTTGAAACGTAAGCCTAGGGTTACCGATGGTTTTGTTCCGTGTCTGCAATGTTGCGTCACATGAGTTTTTTTATTCTACTCGTGAGACAATCGTCTCTTATGGTTTCATTTGGTTTTGTTTTGAGATCTATAGCTCGGGGCTTCATCTATTATTGCTTCTGTAGATCTGATTTTTATTGACCTGCATTTCTGTTACAGATTTAAATTCTCGTTTAGAGCTTGTTAGCTCGACTATCCGACTTGCACCATTGTTTAACAAGTGTTTGTCCGCTATTCATGTTAGTTTCCAGCGCGCCGACTCGGGATTCCTCATCGGGGGTCCGGGTCAGGGCATTAGAGGCACATGTAGAGACTTAGGCTTCTTTTTGTTTCACAAAAAATGATTTACGAAAAATAACTTCTAGAAAATGAAAAGATTTCACTTTCTTGTGTTTGGTAAATCTTTTGAAAATATGACAAAAAAAAAAAATTAGTGCTTGACAAATAGAAGTGATGAGCTCGGCCCAAATCCTAGTCACGAGCTGGGCACATGTGCCATCACGTGATAAGCACATGGTGAATAGGGACCAGGAAAAGGGTCACTCGAGTAGAATAACCCGGGGAGAACATCCTACATATCTACCGAGCAGGAATCCTCCTACCAATCTGATCGAGCAGGGAGCAAGGCTGCTCGAATAAGACATATATCTATTCCAAAGCTTAACTGTCAGATAACTCTAGAGCCCGAGATTTAAGTCGTGACCCCGTCAGTTACGCGGTCAACCCGCATTTATGGTCATAAAGGCCTATGATCTCTCCATAATAATGACTCAGCCCGGATTTCACTCCCAGAAGGGCTATATATACAATACAATGTTTCAATTTCAAAGGTACGCTAACTTTTACACACCGAAACTATGTCACTTTACTTTCTACAAGCTTAATACTTACTCTCACGCCTGAGGGGTTTCGCAAGGCCCTACCTTGCATTCCTTCTAAGGTTTTCTTCTTTTGATAAGGTTTTCACAAGATCATACCTTCACATAAGCCCAGATATCCTAAACACCGCAAGGAACGACCCAAGACCAAATTGTGTAGCATCAGCTTGGTTCCATTGTGAGGAAACGAAAATCTTCAAATCATTTCATCGAAGACTTTATTAGCATGGCTAAGAACGGTAAAGGGCATGTTGGAGCAAGTGGAAATGTTTGTGGAGATGTGTCTATGCCCCAAGGAGATTGGCCATCAATCAATAACTGTAGACACCCCAATTTTTTACCCCTGGTACGTAACATTGGCATGCGATATAAAGACATGTTAAATTTTAACAAATGTCAAGTTACAGGGTTCAAAAATGTAAAAGATAAAGCATGATGCACAAAACAGTAAAATGCAAGGGCTAAAGAGTCAAAAAGAGGCCAAAGAATTGGAGGCTGGCACTGCCAACAAGGCATCCTGGCGCGGCGCCCAGGTCCTTTGGTTCCGGCACCAGGCTCTGCTACAGTGCTCCCAAAGTTAACGCATTGCACAAATTCTCAAACACGCGGTACAAGCTGGTGAAACACATAGTGAAATTCGGAAATCTCAGCGATGTCCTTCTCTCAGCCTATAAATAGAAGGCCCCAGCTTTGCTTTTAGCACACAGAAAAATGCCCAAAGCTTTCAGCGTTGTTGTTACGCTGTAAGAATAGTGAGCGATCGTGAGATAGTGAGTGCCCTCTCAAATAAAGCCTCGAAGCTCTGCCAAAACTCCTTCAAACGCAAAACCAACCGGTCAAAGTGAGTCTTAGCCCCCCAGCTAGGTTTCCACCCTATTTCCCCTGTCCAAAAATCTCAAAAAGAGCAGTTGCTTTGCCCGAGTAAAAAGGCCAAATCTGCCAGAAACAAGCAGTTGTTCTGCCCAATTTCCGCCAGCAGCAAAAACGCAAGCAGTTGCTCTGGCCGTTTGACGGTGCCCAGAAGCAACCTTCCGCAGCAGTTACCCTGCCCGAATCGCAGCAGCAGCAGCAAAAAAGACTCCCTCTCCCGGAAGGACAGAGCGAGCACACCACGCTCTAAAAGGCGAGCCTTTAAGGGCGTTATTTTATTTATAAAAAAGAACTATTTTTCATCCGGCCCAATGTAAAAATATAAGCTGTTGTGCTGCCCGGATTTATTTAGAAAATAACATTAAAAAGAGTCATTATTATGACCAAATATTTTTAAATGTATTTGTAATTATTGGAAGGAGGCGGCTGCAAGTCCGTAAATAATATAGATATGGATGTATTTGTTTTCTTTTCTTTCTTTTAATGTTTTATTTATTTGCTAGATAAATATAACAAAAAACAGATTTTAGCCAAAAACTATTTTTGAGACCGAAAGTGCGAGTTGGGTGCCTAGCACCTTCCCAACTCGTAACTTAGACTCCGAACCCGTTTTTTGCATTTTCTAGTTTTATTTTTGGTTTTTTCTTTATTTTCTCCTTAAAATAAAGATGGCGACTCTGTCAAAACATTTTGGATCGCAGTGAGGCCTCGCAACATCCTTTCTTATTATTTTCCATTTTCCCCTAGAAAAGGGAGAATGAGAATGAAAGGGTAATGTATTCCTATATCCAGGTATCCCTAAAAAAGGGATAACTTGATATAGAAAACTCAAAGCACTCATAGCGATCCGAAATAGGCCTTAAGGCAATTTTTTTTATAAAGTTCATAGTGGGGCCCGCAACATCCTTTCTTGCACTTTCCGTTTTCCCCTACACAAGGGAAAATGCGAATGAAAGGGTGATGCTTTCCTGCATCCTGGTATCCCCTAAAAAAGGGATAACTTGATACAGAAAATCCAAAGCTCGCATAACGGACCAGAAATCGCTGAAGTGACCGAGGCGTATTCAACGCGCTTCTTGACAGCACCCTTTCCGCATTTTTAATTTCATCTTCCCCTAGACAAGGGAGGGTGGAATGGAAAGCGTGGTGTCCGCATTCCGCACGCCACATTCCCCTATCCAAGGGAGCACGGGGCACGGGAGAATCCGGGGTACCCATAATAACCGACTCGAGGAGGTTCCCCAACCTGATCAGCTTCCAAGGTATGGGCTTCCCCCAATAGGTGGAGTAATGACCAGATCACATGCAGTAGCTCAACATGCACCATTAGGCAAGGCCGGCTTCATCCCAGTGTATGATCCACCTCAGCCCGACTTGAGAAATTAGTTGCAACAACAAAGGGCCAATTCGGTTGAGCTACGTGATCAACATCGAGAGGCTGCTCGACTTAATCCGGTGGTATAACCTGTCCCACTGAATGAACAAGCACAAGCTCAGGCTCTGCGCAATCAGGCTCAGTACTTGAACATGATATTCATACTGAACCGACAGTAGGAACAGCTAATTCCGGTCATGCCCACAGTAAGTGCTCCACAAATGATTAAAAGGGCGCCTAGTGTTGGTGGACATGCCCCATACAGACCCCCTTTGGCCATCAATCAAGCACCAGCTCAAAACCGAGTAGATAGTGGTGGCAGCCACAATCAAGGAACTCGTGTGGTCGAAGTCCACGAGGAAAGGTGTGGACGAGATAGACGATGTTCCAGAGAGCCTAGTATGATTGCTGAGTTACAGCCTGCTAGCAGGCGGAGCCAAATAGATGAGCATGAATGATCCTATCACTCTCGTTCTCATTACTCTCATCGGTCTCACCGGACATCACCTCGCCGTGAACATGACAGACGAGCAGATCACCATAAGGCCCTTAGACCACCAAGGGCCCCCCAAAAGATTATAGCTCAACCCATTGAGGCACCTCTGCCAGCCATATTTCAGCCCGTGGTAATCCCCGCGGCACCACTACCATCACAACCTCAGACGATGGATGAGATCTTAGCAATAGTGCAGGCAAGAATGGATGGATGGGAGGATGGTCGCCGACGGGACGGTCCGGTCTGATCCATAGATGGTAGTCCTTTTGCGGACTGGATTGAGAACACACCTCCAGCTCCAGCTCCAGCTCAGGGGGTTGTTTTTCCAAATTTTGACAAATACTCGGGAAGAACACGGGCAGGAGATTGGTTACGCTCATTTGAGGCACAAGTCGGTCTGGTAACTAGCAATGAGGCTTTAAAAATGAAGGCATGTGCAGGGGCTATCTAGGTAAAGCACAGAGCTGGTTGGGAAGATTCCCGAGAGGTCTATAACAACATGGAAGGATCTGAGGGAAAAGTTTTTAGCCGATGAATCTTCTCACAGTTACGTGAAACGATTCACAAAGGTTCTCGAACAGGTCACGGGCATGACCAAGGGGGAGGTTACACTTTGTTTTTTTGAATAACATGCGAAGTGGGGGCCTAAAGCAGGAGTTGGTAATGAATCCACCAGCAACTCAGGGTGAGATGCTTGCACGGGCCCAATTATTCAGCTCGACAGAGGTCGACCAGAAAGGAAAGGGCAAAGATAAAGTAGAGAGTAACTTGGCGGCAGCTACAAGCCCTAGCTCAGGGAATAACAATAATTTTCGGAAGGATCGAAACAAGACTTCTGATTCGACTCAATGATTTAGAGAGCAGCATTTTACTCCCCTGAATACTTCAAGGGAGGAAATTATGATGTATATCCAAAATGATCTTCCTGCTCCCTACCCCATGAATCCGGACACAACCCAATATCGGGATATCGCAAAATTTTATGCCTATCACAATGATGTGGGACATGTCACAGAAGAATGTTTCATCCTCAGGAAATCCAACGCTTGATCAATCAAGGATGTCTTGATAGATTCAAGCAAGGAAATAACAACGGGAATAATTGGCGTGACGCTCCTGCTCGGGGAGGAAACGGAGGAAACATAGGAAATGCCCCTCAAATACATGGAGTTGTCAACGTAATTCTCGAGGAAGAACCCAGCTCAACTCAACTGGGAAAGCACATGTACTCGCTTTCAAAGGTGATGAGTATGCCACCAGTGACTCGGTTTGGCGAGCAGACCATTCACTTCACTCGCAGTGAATTAGCAAGTACAACTTTAGCTTGCAAGCAGCCTTTGGTTATATTAGCTTTGATTAATAATTGGCAGGTTCATCGAGTGTTATTTGACATAGGAGCATGTTGCGACGTGCTTTACTACAATTGTTTTAAGGAAATCGGTCTCACCGATGCTCGCTTAAAACCTTACTTGGGAACTCTGGAAGGATTCACGAACCACAAGGTCGGTGTCAAAGGCATAGTCAACCTAGAAGTCTACATAGGTGATGGGGAACACACGAGGCTGGAGGTCATTACCTTCCTCATCATTGATCTCAAATCACCATACAACGCCATCATAGGCATTCCTTCAATGGCTCGCTTCCAAATGGTTGCCTCAGTACCCCACCAGCAAGCAAAGTTTTATACTGACATTGGCATTGAGATTCTTCACAGCCAACCCCAAGCAATGTGGGAGCATATTCGGGATACACATAAAAGAAATAGAAAATTTCTTGATCTACTCGTAGCGAAGAAATCACTATTTCAGAGAAGGTCCCTGTCAGTATAATAGTAATTACAGAGGGGGAGGGCTCGCAACCATAAGCTATGGAGATTGATGAGCCTAGTGGTGAACAAGAAAAGGCGGCTGAGAAGATGCCAAGGTCTGCTCGTCGAAAGCAAGCTGGTGATGAGAAAATTGAAATGGACACGCTGCAGGTTCGTGAGGAGCCGGAATTTCAAGCTGAAAATGAGCTCGAAGAAATCGTCATCAATTCTGCTCACCTAGAGCAGAATATCAAAATTGGGACAACACTGTCCCCGAAGGAGCGAACACGATTGATCGAGCAGTTAAAGAAGAGTCTCGATGTGTTCGCTTGGATTGTGGAAGATATGAGGGGAGTAAGCGAGGAAGTGGCCCTTCATCAGCTAAGCGTGGATCCTACCTACAGACCAATTCAGCAGCGTCCTCGGTAATTCTCCTCGGAGAAAAATGAGGCAATTAAAGAGGAAGTGGAGAAGCTGTTAAAAGCCGACATCATTGAAGAAATTCATTACCCATCTTGGCTGGTCAATGTGGTAATGGTGAAGAAGAGCAATAACAAATGGAGGATGTGCGTTGATTTCACAGATCTCAATAAAGCCTGCCCCAAAGATAGCTATCTTCTTCCTCGCATTGACAGGCTGGTCGATGCTATCGTTGGTTTCGATATGCTCAGTTTCTTGGATGCATACTCGGGATACCATCAAGTGAAAATGTGCGAGCAAGACAAGGTTCTGACAGCATTTTGAGCAGCTGGTGGTCTTTACTGCTATAAGATGATGCCCTTCGGGCTGAAAAATGCTGGGGCTACTTATTAGCATATGGTGAACAAAGTTTTTGGCCGAAAAATTGGCTGGAACATGGAGGCATACATTGATGACATAGTCATCAAAACGAAGGGGAGAGACCATAACAAGGACTTTGAGGAAACATTCGCTAATCTGCGAAAGCATAACATGAAGTTGAATCCAAGCAAATGCGTGTTTGGAGTCCGAGCTGGTAAATTCTTAAGCTTCATGGTTAACCAAAGGGGGATTGAAGCCAACCTAGAAAAAAATCAGGCTCTGCTCGATATGAAACAACCCCCAGATGCATCAAGGACATACAATGCTTGAATGGAACCATCATTCCTCTTGGCCGCTTCATCTCCCGCTCAGCTGAACTGTGAGAACCCAAACCCATTACTTGTATTATATCATTATAGCATGTTTATCATATGTCTTAACATGTTAGATGCTTCAATTGGTTCATGTCATGCTTGCATTAGAGTTGTTTCGTTCATAGTCGCTTGGATGCCCTCTATGCGTTGCATACCTTGCCGTTGTGCTTTGAGTGTTTGACTTAGCATGTTAGCACTTAACCAAGACTTTTTGGGGTTCTATTACCTTTCATTTATGTCTTAGAACATTCACCTTGATCATAGTAATCTTGGTTGGAAGTTTAGAAACTTTCTTGCTTTGTTTGGGCCTTAGCGATTTCCCTCGTTGCTCGTATTGCTTGTATTTCGTCGTGCGAAGTGTTCGTTGAGTTCTCGGCCATGTATTCAGGTCATAACCATGTTTAAACAAGCCTTTTCCATGCCCAAGTTTTCCTAGTTTGATTGGTGTTTGATTGGTGTTTGATTCGTTAACCATTCGTCGCATGATTCGAGCCTTGTTTTACCTTGTTCCGGATGTTGTTCGGGTGTGTTTCCGACTTGTTTTGAGTTGGGTTAGACCTTAGAATGGTTGCCCATGAGTTTGGGACCATTTAGGACATGTTTAGACCAAGTTCAAGGGCTGGACCTCGCGCTCACATTGGTTTTTGATCACTAGCTCGCGGGACAGTGCTGAGAGCATTGCAAAATGGACATAAGCTGGAAATAGGACCATGCGCTCGCATGGTCCATATGTGATGCGACCGCATCAAGCTGTTTTCAACTACGGGACTTTTTCTCTTGCAATATGATTTGTGACCAATTAAGCCCTTGAACCCCCATCCTAATTGACCCTAAACCTCCCTATTAGACCCTAATTGACTTGGATTAACACTAACCTTAATCACCCTCCACTTGACAAGTGGATTTGCAAGCCCTCTCCTTGTGACATGTGGACTTCCACCCACAAATTGCATGCCATATAAAATCCTCCCACTTTGTGATCAACCTTAATCCCTCCATATCAGATCATTTCTTCTCTCTCTTCCCTAAGCTTTTGTGTGTGTGTGGAGAGGGGAGATTGGTGTGTGTTTCTCCCATAACTTGAGCTCCCGACCTCCGATTGCCAAACCGAGACCACCAAAGTGAAGCTATCGACGAGGAGCACGATTCCATCTGATTAGTTTGTGCTCATTCCATCCTTTTCTTTGGTGTAAGGTAAGCTATTGATTCCCCTTAGGATGTATGCTAGAATTGCCATGTCCCCCTCTTCTTATGATTTTCATGCTCCTACCTTGTCCATGCCATGTTTGATGATAATTTTGAGTTTATGAGATTTTTGAATGATATGTTCATCTTGTTAATTTAGTCCTATGCTAGAATTAAAAATGTTCTATGCCTCCTTAGGAATAATTATTGTTCTTGGACTAATGGATTTTGACAACTATTAGAGATTGTGATTTTAGGGTTTCATAAACTATGAATTGTTCATCCTATTGATTTGGTCCTATGCTTAGAATTAAAAGTGTTCTATGTCTCCTTAGGAATAACTAATGTTCTTGGACCATTGACTTTTAATAACTTTTTGAAATAATGATTCTAAGGTTCAATGAATTATGAATTAATGATAATTCTCGACTATGGTTGTTAAGTGGATTAATGGCCTAGTCTATCCTATACGAGAACTTAGAAAAGGGTTTAGGATGCATTTAGCATTTAAACTCTATTGGATGAATTTTTAGAGACGACTCAACGGAGTCAAATTTAGTGAGCCATTGAACAATACCGGCTCAATGATCAATCCTACTGACGTTCTAAACACGTTTCACTAAGAATAATAATTCTAGACTCTTGAATTTGGATTGATTACCATGCTTGATTTTAGATGTCATATAATAGAATGCCTATTTGACATGTTGAGAATAATTCTTGTCATGAGCGAGATCGCTCTTGTCGAACTCAATCCTACTTGATTATTGATGAGAATAATTACTTGTCATGATTTGCACCTCGCTCACTACTTGAGCATATTTGTCTTTGTAAACACTACTTGGCATTTGCATGACTTGTGGCATACCCGCCTTTGTTCACACACGCCTAACCATTAGAGCATGGCCACTGGGGAAGTATTGGTAACCATTAGTGTCTATCATCCGGGCATCTCCTCGGAAGGTCGATGTACTTACACACATCCGACACCTCACATTCCGATAACGCTTGTATGCGGGAACTACGTAGCGGCCGGCTCTCCATATATCCTTATCCTATGTGATTTAATTATAAGCACCTATGTGAAACAATGTGCATTTTGGATATATGTTCTATATGCTTATGTGACGATATCTTGCCTTGTATGTTGCATATTGCCATGACATGCATGATTGATAGCTTACAAGTCTTTATGACTTACCCTTTCCCCTTTACTGCTTTAGATCTTAGCAAAACAGGTCCTTCTCGTTGAGGCTTGCGGTGTTCGTGCCTTGTTCCTCTTTTGGTCCGCCGTTGCAGTTTGAAGAGGTGGTTTAGATGTCCTCTTCCTTTCTTTTGTAATTTGTAAGGACGACGGGTTTTAAGCAAGTCATTTAGACTATGCTTGGGAATGTGCTAGAACTTGTACTTGTTTATTTTAGTTAACTACTTGTAGTATTTTCACTTGTAGTACTTGTAAACCCTTTGATGTCGGCATTGTGTAAGCCGAGCTTTGGTTATCATGTTTAGTAGTTCACTACGTATAAGTCTTCTCCTGAGCATCCTATTAGCTCTTATTTAATTCTTGTCCATAAACTGTTAGCTTGGGTTCCGGCATGTAGTGTCGCCGATGACTTGGTTTAATTGCTTAACTGTTTTATCAGGTTTGAAAAGTTTTAAAAATACCGGCCTTTTGGTGCCGAGGCGTGCTACGTCTCTAATGTTGCGTCACGTCGTTTTCTTTAATTGAGTCCTTGCATGTTTATATGTTTACTTGTTTCCCTCCTATTTGGGCGGTCCGACCCGCGGTTCCACCTCGGGTCCGGGTCGGGTCGTCACAGTTGGTATCAGAGCTTGTTTATAGGTTAGCTATCGGCCAGGATAGGTTCCATGGCCTAGGTGGGTGTTTCTTTGTGTGATGTTCTAACGTCGAGTGAATTCTTATAGGTGCTTGATGGTGAATCCTAGAGCAGATCGTGTAGGTCGAGGCAGAGGCAGGCCTAGGAGAGCTCCAGATGAGCCTGAGGTAGAGGTGCCACCTCCTCCACAGGGTCCAGCTGGTATGAATGCTCAGATGGCGGATATGTACCGTCGCATGATGGAGTTTATGACCGAGATGGCTCAGCTTGGCCATGGTCAGAATGTACCTCCACCACCACCACCCCCAGAACATGAGGCGAGAGTGTCGCCACCGCGTGCTGTTATACCACCGGGAGCTAGGGCACGGAATAATGTTGTGTTAGAGAGGTTCTTGAAGATGAAGCCTCCATCTTTTGAGGGAGAGGCGGATGCTAGTATTGCCGAGTTATGGCTTGAGGATGTGAAGAAGATCTTTGCAGCGCTGGATTGCACGGATGAAGAGAAGGTGATTTTAGCTGTGTATAAGCTGAGAGGAGCCGCCAATCATTGGTGGGAAGTTCTACTTGCTAGTTGGGAGTTGAACTGTGGCGCAGTGTGGCCTACATTTGAGGCGAGTTTAGGGCTTCTTATGTGCCTAATGTGGTTAGACACGAAGAGAGAAAGAGTTCCGTGAGCTAGAGCAGGATCTATGTCTATAGCTCAAGTATTCTTCTAAATTCACCGAGTTGTCCCGCTATTGTGCACATCGTGTCTGGATGAGAAACACAGAACCCAGAGGTTCGTGAAAGGGTTGAAGACTGAGTACAGGAAGCAGTTGTTATCTCTACAGTTGGCAGATTACCGGAGTGCGGTGGATCGTGCTTATGAGATTGAGCGAGACATTGAGGAGCACAGGCAGAAGCCTCCTGTGCAAACTTCTCGCCAGCGCTTGCGACCGGTAGAGGTCGGTCATCCGGGAATCGGTCCGCTATCGTGGCAATCGCCGCAATGGTGGTCGAATAGGCGGCGAGCAGGTGGGCGAATAGGCGTCCGTATGAGAGTCGTGGTAGTAGTGCTCCTACTCCTCAGGGGCAGCAGACTCAGGGTAGTGGACCATTGATTTGTTCTTATTGTAATAAGATTGGGCATTCTAGTGAGAAGTGCAGAACCAGGCTTGGTACTTGTCTTAGTTGTGGAGATCCTAGTCATCGGCTCAAAGCGCCCTAAGTCTAGAGCAGCTCGATCCTTGGGGTCATTCGGCGATGGGTCCAAGAGGGACAGTGATGGGCGTCCTAAGACGCAGGCTCGTGTTTTCGCGCTTGATCAGCGAGGTGTTCCCGAGTCTACTTCTGTGATCGGAGGTATTCTTTCAGTTTTCGGTCATCATGCTCGAGTTCTTATAGATCCGGGGTCTACTCATTCTTATGTTGCATCGCATTTCTTAGAACATTTATGTGTATTGCACCTTGATTGCCTTATGTGCTTGAGGTGTCTACACCGCTGGGTGATTGCTTGTTGGCGTCGAGGTCTATAGAGGCGTGATGTGCTTGTTCATGATCGAGTCTTGCATGCTGATTTGGTAGTATTGCCTATTAGAGACTTTGATGTGATTCTTGGTATGGATTGGCTATGTGTACATCATGCTTTAGTTGATTGCCGTCGTAAGAAAGTAACTTTTGCCATGCCCGGTATTCCGGAGTTTGTGTTTTCGGGTGATCATGCTATGAATGGGGTTCATATTATTTACGCTGCGGGCTAGACAACTTTTATCACGTGGGTGTACGGGTATTTAGCTTGTGTACTTGATACTAGCATGTCTCTTGCTAAGTTAGAAGATATTCGGTAGTTAATGAGTTCCCTGATGTCTTTTCTACCGAGTATGCTTTACCTCCCGACCGAGAGCTAGAGTTTTGTATTGAACTATTGCCAGGGACTTCGCCTATTTCTAGGGCACCTTACCGTATGGCTCCGGCGGAGTTGCGAGAGTTGAAGGATCGGCAGGAACTTCTAGATAGGAGTTCATTAAACCGAGTGTGTCTCCTTGGGGTGCACCTGTTGTTTGTGAGGAAGAAGGATGGTAGTTTACGCCTTTGTATAGACTATCGGCAGTTGAACCAAAGCTACTATCAAGAATAGGTATCCCTTGCCACACATTGATGATCTCTTTGATCAACTTCGGGGTTCAGTTGTCTATTCCAAGTTTGACTTGAGGAGTGGCTATCACCAGTTGAGGGTTCGGGCGGAGGATGTCCAGAAGACAGCCTTAAAATGCAGCGTTATGGTCATTATGAGTTTGTTGTGATGCCGTTTGTTGACCAACGCACTGCAGTTTTTATGGACTTGATGAATAGGGTTTTCCATGAGTATCTTGATTGCTTTGTGGTGGTATTTATTGATGACATTCTTGTGTACTCCAAGTCACGAGAGGAACATGAGAATCATTTGAGAGAGGTTCTTTCTATCTTGCGGAAGAAGCAACTTTATGCGAAATTTAGTAAGTGTGCTTTCTGGCTAGAGCAAGTTTCTTTTCTAGGGCACGTGGTGTCTAGTGATGGTATCGCGGTGGATCCATCCAAGGTTGAGGCGGTTACTAAGTGGAAGAGCGCCTAGAACGGTCCGTAGTTTCTTGGGCTTGGCGGGTTATTACCGTAGGTTTATCGAGGGTTTTCAAGATCGCTACTCCAATGACTAATTTGACGTAAGAAGTCTCCTTTATATGGAGTGATAAGTGCGAGGCTAGTTTTCGTGGAGTTGAAGAGGAGGTTGACTACGGCTCCTATCTTAGCATTGCCTAGTGGTTCGAGAACTTTGTGATTTATAGCGACGCCTCATTAGAAGGCTTGGGTTGCGTGCTTATGCAGAATGGGAGAGTTATTGCCTATGCTTCGAGGAAGTTATCACCTTATGAGCAGAATTATCCGACACATGACCTTGAGTTGGCAGCTATTATTTTTGCGCTTCACAAGTGGAAGCATTATCTTTACGGGGCTAAGTTTGAAATATTCACCGATCATAAGAGTTTGAAGTATCTCTTTTCACAAAAGAGTTGAATATGCGACGAGACGATGGATGGAGAAACTTAAGGATCATGGATCGCACTATTTTATACCATCCGGGGAAAGCTAATGTTGTTGCGGATGCCTTGAGTAGGAAGGCTTATATGTCTTGCTTGATGATGAGGGAATGGAAGATGCTTGAGGATGTCCGTGAATGGAGTCCAGTTGTGAGTGGGCATAGGGTTATCTTTTGCTAGCGTGCGTGCTACGCTGCATTGTTTGAGTTGATTAAGAAGGCTCAAGCTTCCGATTTTGAGTTGAGGAAGATTATTGATGGATTGGGTGATGGTAAGACAGGAGTTTGCTTTAACAGCTGATGGTATCTTAACTTTTCGAGGTAGAGTTTGTGTTCCTTCTACCGATGGAGTTAGGCGTATGGTTCTTGATGAGGCTCACAAGGCCAAGTATACTATACATCCAGGAGTACCAAAATGTATAGGGACTTGAAGAGACAGTTTTTGGTGGAATGGGATGAAGAGAGAAATAGCAGAGTATGTATCTAGATGTTTGACATGTCGGCGAGGTTAAGTGAACACCGAGACTGCCTTAGGTTTACTTGACCACTTGAGATACCGGAGTGGAAATGGGAGCATATCACCATGGATTTTGTGACAGGATTGCCACGTACTCGCCGAGGTTTTGATGCAGTTTGGGTTGTTGTGGATAGGTTGACAAAATCTTCACATTTTATTCCTATTGCGATGACTTATAGTTTGAGTCGGTTGGCGTTGTATATTCGAGGATATCGTGAGGTTGCATGGTATTCCGTTAGCATTGTTTCGATAGAGACCCCTGGTTCACTTCTAGATTTTGGCATTCTTTGCGAGGAGGCTTTGGAGTGCAGTTGAACTTTAGTACGGCCTTTCACCCATCGATGGTCGGTAGTCGGAGATTGATTCAGGTATTGGAGGATTTATTGCGTGCTTGTGCCATGGATTTCAAAGGTAGTTGGGATTCTCATTTGCCATTAGCCGAATTTGCGTATAATAACAGTTACCAGTCTAGTATTGAGATGGCGCCATATGAGGCTTTATATGGGCGTAAGTGTCGTTCACCGATTTGCTGGGATGAAGTTGGTGAAGCTAAGCTTTGGGGTTCGGAGATGGTACAACAGTCGGCTGAGAGTGTGAAGCTTATTAGAGATAGATTGCTTACAACTCGAGTAGCGGAGAAAAGCTACGCTGAACAACCGGGACGTGACTTAGAGTTTCGAGGTTGGTGACTTTGTATTCTTGAAAAGTCGCCCTGGCGGTACTAAGCGATTTGGGAAGAAAGGTAAGCTTTCACCTAGATTTATTGGACCATTCGAGATCCTAGAGAGGATTGGAGCTTTGGCGTATCGGTTAGCATTGCCACCTTCTATATCGGATGTTCATGATGTCTTTCATGTCTCGATGCTACGCAAGTACTTGAAGGATGAGTCACATGTCCTTACTTATGATGAGATTACCATTGAACCTGACCTTTCTTGTGATGAGAAGCCGGTGAGGATTCTTGATACGAAGGAACAAGTCTTGAGAACAAAGAGGATTCCGTTAGTGAAGGTCTTGTGGAAGAATCATGATATTGAGGAAGCCACGTGGGAGGCAGAGCTTGATATGAGAGAGATACCCTTTCTATTCGATGACTCCGGTAAGAATTTAGGGACTAAATTCCTTTAAGTGGGGGAGGATGTGAGAACCCAAACCCATTACTTGTATTATATCATTATAGCATGTTTATCATATGTCTTAACATGTTAGATACTTCAATTGGTTCATGTCATGCTTGCATTAGAGTTGTTACGTTCATAGTCGCTTGAATGTCTTCTATGCGTTGCATACCTTGTCGTTGTGCTTTGAGTGTTTGCCTTAGCATGTTAGCACTTAACCAAGCGTGTTGGGGTTCTATTACCTTTCATATATGACTTAGAACGTTCATCTTGATCATAGTAATCTTGGTTGGAAGTTTAGAAACTTTCTTGCTTTGTTTGGGCCTTAGCGATTTCCCTCGTTGCTCGTATTGCTTGTATTTCGTCTTGCGAGATGTTCGTTGAGTTCTCGACCATGTATTCAGGTCATACCATGTTTAAACAAGCCTTTTCCATGCCCAAGTTATCCTAGTTTGATTGGTGTAACCATTAAATCGCATGATTCGAGCCTTGTTTTACCTTGGGATGTTGTTCGGTGTGTTTCCGACTTGTTTAGTTGGGTTAGACCTTAGAATGGTTGCCCATGAGTTTGGGACCATTTAGGACATGTTTAGACCAAGTTCAAGAGGGCTGGACCTCGCTCGCATCGATTTTGATCACTAGCTCGCGAGACGATCTTTGAGAGCATTGCAAAATGAATAATCTTCAACGAGGACCATGCGCTCGCATGGTCCTTGGAGATGCGACATCAAGCCTTTTTCACCTACGGGATTTTTTGATGCAATCTGATTTGTGACCAATTAGACCCTTAACCCCCATCTAATTGACCCTAAACCTCCCTATTAGACCTAATTGACTTGGATTAACAACCTTAATCCCTCCACTTGACAAGTGGTTGCATGCCCTCTCCTTGTGACATGTGGAGTTCCACTCACAAATTGCATGCCATATATAATCCTCCACTTTGTGATCAGCCTTATCCTCCATATCAGATTAATTCTTCTCTCTTCCAAGCTTTTGTGTGTGTTGGTGAGGGAGATTAGTGTGTGTTTCTCCCATAGCTTGAGCTCAGGCCTCCGATTGCCCAAGCGAGACCACCAAAGTGAAGCTATCGATGAGGCTCGATTCCATCTGATTAGTTTGTGCTCATCCCATCTTTTCTTTGGTGTAAGGTAAGCTATTGATTCACCTTAGGATGTATGCTAGAAATGTCATGTCCCCTCTTCTTATGATTCCCATGCTCTACCATGTCCATGCCATGTTTGATGATGATTTGAGTCTTATGAGATTTTTGAATGATATGTTCATCTTGTTAATTTAGTCCTATGCTTAAATTAAAAGTGTTCTATGCCTCCTAGGAATAATTATTGTTCTTGGACTAATGGATTTTGACAACTCTTAGAGATTGTGATTTTAGGGTTTCATAATTATGAATTGTTCATCCTATTGATTTGGTCCTATGCTTAGAATTAAA
>CM028380.1:5449650-5523806 GCA_013146195.2 Codonopsis lanceolata
AAGAGCCCCAAATAGAGTTTGTCTTGGTGAATCCATGGCTAGTAGTGAGGGTTTGGGTTGGGAACGTCCTTGGATGATTGGGCATCCTTGGTGAGGGCTGTGGGAGGCGTGCATGAGTGAGATCCGTCTACAAATTTGTAGAGATCATACCGATGAGGGTGGCCTCAAGTTGGAGTTTCAAGCTATGTAATTAGTGGAGGTGATGTTGTGGTGGAAGATGTTGATGAGGTCAAGGTTTGAGTGGGATCAAGAGAGGTTTTTAATGGTGAGGGAGATTTTAGTCATGGTGGAGGGTGGTTAGGCGGCTAGAGGAAGAAGAAGAAGATTTAGAGTAAAACTTTGATACCATGTAGAAATTGACACAGTTTATGAATAATGGTATAGTCTTTCTATTGATTGAATCACCAATTTATAGGAAGAGATATAATTAGGGTTACACTTGGAGTAGGGTACAAAAAACCTATACAAAGAAGGTAACAAAATAAGGAAAAAACTCTACAAGAAAATTACTACCAATTAGTAATACAAATAAACAAAAATAATAAAAAGATATTATTCTCTAATATGCATAAGCCTTTTGATATTCTTCAACTTTTTCAAACTTTCAATTGTGACTTGACACTCGATCCACCATGACCATAAACTTTTGAAGTCATTGTAAAACTTTATGAGCATCACCATCGGAGTTGATCTAAATTTGAGAGTGTAATCGTGAAGTGTGAACTGAAGGCTGATAAGTCATTGTAAAACTTTATGAGCATTCATTAAGTTTTCTTCTTGGGCCCGGTTTAGTTGGTTTCATTTGGTTTGAGACAGATAAATTCTAGACTGAAATTATTTCTAATTATTTGCCATTTTTCATTGATGCATGTCAAATGAATATGTAATGAAATCAAAAATAAAATACAATATTTTAAAATCTATAATATTACAAAAATGATTTTTTTCCTAACACAATATTTTCTCTATTCTTTTAATTTTATTTAACACTATTTGTTTTGCATTTGAAAATCCAACAAATAAAACAAATGTCGTGTATAATATTTTTTTTCAAAATCTATAATAATTAGTCTTATAATGATATATTTCTATTTATGCAATTCTCCTTAATTTATTCTTGTAATTTTGTTTTTCCTTTTCATTTTGCTTATGGATAGTTTAATTGAAAATTTTATATGGCATGTGTTTAACGTACGCAAGAAAAAAATAGTTATATATAAGGTCGAATATGATTAATAAACCGAATTTTCTAATATCCGGACATAATATGGGATTTGGATTAGTAATCCAAATTACCGGATAAGGCTCTTATCCTCTCGCTAATTATACAAAGGAGAGGGTGATATTATTAGCGCTCCGCTAAAAACTAAGGGATTAACATATTTTATTCCAAAATTATCCCCAATATATAGTAATATGATTAATAACGAGGGTGCTAATAGTAACAGATTAATAATAATGTCTATCTCTACTAAACTACCAAACAACTAGTGCTAACAATTCTACAACTGTTCTAATAATAACAATTTTTACAAGAACACAAATACAAAATTTAGTAATTATGGTTAATAATTATTAATGGTAGTAATAATTATTATATTAGAAAACTAAAAAGTATGATGTGTATTATTATATTTATTGTAATAGTAGTAGTAGTAATAATAATAATAATAATAATAATCACCATAAACACTTGAACACTTAAGAATTAGGGTGCTTATTGTGTATTATTATAATTTATATCCCAAAAAAATGCTTATTTTTAATCACGATCATGGGTACAAACGGACACTCTTTTTAAGATGGGCCTAGTATCTAATCTGAGCAATATATTTTTCTCTCATCTTCCTCCTTGTGTGTTCCTCACACTTAAAATCGCAGCAATTCTAAAAATTGCGGTTGAAGATGGCAGTATAATAAGTTGGCTTATTATCACATCATTAGGACTCCTTTACGGATTTTTATATTTAAGATGAAGTTTCACTCTTTCATAATTCAACTTATCATTGTAAGTTGGATAAAATGTATTGATCTTACAAAAAATATTCGTAATACAGTTTTACCTAAATTTTTGCTAATAATTTTTCACTTTTAGTAACCATGAATTTAACTGCTACTTTAGTTTGAATGGTGGTTACCCTTTTTTTAGACTTCAACTAGTTTTTTTAACACGTGCATTAAACGCACGTCATTCTTCTTTTTCAACTAAATCGTATATAAATAAAAATAAATATGATAAAAAATATAGCCACTGCCTTATTATATTTTTTCAAAAAAAGAAACTAATACTCCTTTCATCCCAAAAATTATCGTCTGGGTTGACCTAGCGTACGATTAAAAAAAAACTCATTTGATTGGATTATTAATATTAGTTTGATGTATAATTTACTTTAAAGCCCATGTGTATGTGGCTCATAATTAAAATATGATGAAAAAATAAGGATAAAGCAGTAAAAGTGTTGTTTTAAAAAAGAAAGTTTCAAACAAAATTATTTTGGGACGAACTATTTCTATTTCATATAAACAAAGATGACTCTCATCCTTTTCCCGAATTTCATAAATGCGTTTGATATATTTCTGGAACATTTTCATAACACAAATATAAATATAAATAATTAATATACGTGTTTTTTGTTTCTAGTTTCAAATAAAAATGAAACAAAATCAAAGTTAAAACTGAAACATGTGAAATAGAATGAAGAAACATAAAAATAATTAGGAAACCCTTCCAAAATTAATCTTTGCTATATCTATCGTGCCACGGTTTGTAGTTGTTATACTTTAATGGGTACATTATGGATATTCTGGTGGTTGTAATGCCAAAATGAAAAAAATCAACTTCTTAAATATTACTCAATCCGCTTTGGGTAAAGAGTCTCTATTTGAAAGTCAAACTTTTAAGAAAATAACATTTTTAGTAGTCCATTAATGATAAAATAACACATTTATACCTTAATTTTTGAAAGTGAAAATTTTAAGTGTATCACTCAAAATGGAAAATAGTAGATTCTTTACCCGGAACAGAAGAAGTATTGCCAAAACACATAAAAAGAAAAGTCAAGGCCAACCCTGTGAAATTGGGGACCCAAGGACAATTACATTGAACGAGGCCCTTCCTTTGTAGCATATTTTTTTATATATATATTTTAAAAATTTAAAGAAACAAAGGTTACGTATGCCATTTTTTTCACACTAGTATTTTTCTATTTTTCTATCGTGATTACATTTTGTCTACCTACAATAATTGAGGAAAAAGCTTACGTACAACTAACAAAATGAATTCAAGTTCTCTATTTAGTATATAATTATAGTATATACACAATTTTTCATTAAAATAAATTAATGATTAATCTCAATTTCTCTATTTTTATATAATAATATATGTTCAAATAATCAAATTCAAATCACAATACCACCAATTACCAAACAAAACTTAAAACTGTATAATAGTATGTGCTTATGTCGTAAGGCTCTGATTGTTTCACGAAAATTGATTTCCAAAAAAATAATTTTTGGAAAATGATTTCTGAAAAGAAAAAACATTTTCAAGTGTTTGGTAAATATTTTGAAAATATGCCGAAAAATATTTTCGGATGTTTGACAAACATAGAGAAAATGTTACGAAAAATAGTATATAAATAAACACATAAATTATATTATAATATTAATGTTCATATTCAATATAAAATAGTGTTGAACTTTAAGTAATTTTTCTTTAATAACCTTCAATTTATCATTAATGGTGTCAAATCAATAAGGTCCATCTTTTTTCAATCTCACAAATACAAATAAAAAAAATTGATAATTGATATGAAAAAATGTTTTTAAAAAAATGAATAATATTTAGGATGTCCTAAATAATATAGTGGACACTAATTTTACGATGTAGTGAATATTTATTAAAATTATAATTTATAAATAATGTGCACAAACTCCGCTCATATTTCTAAACAATTTATTTGTCGAGTAAAATGTTATGCATGTATGTAAATATGTGTAATTGTGGATGGGGGCGGAGGGGTGCTCGAACATTTGAAAAATAACTTATGGTATTTGTTAGTCATTTTCGTGATAAGAAGACTTCATATTCCATTGTCTCAGAAAAAGTTTTTATCTTGACCACATTTTCCTAAGGTTCCAAATATCGGAAAATGAAGAAAATGTTTTCCGAAAGTTTTTTTCCATGAAACAACGAAGTCTTGTTTAGATATTAGAATATGATCTTTAATTTTAATTTTAATAATATGTAGGGATTTTGTGAGTTGGGGGCCCAAGGTCATGACCTTCCTTTCCTTATGGCAGGGTCGTGAAGACCGAGTACCTCCAAAAAGGGAAAACTTCTATTCTATAAATAGCTAAGGGTTATTAAATGTTTTCACTCGTCAATACGTTTGATTTAGTAGAACTTTATTGTTGAGAAATGGGTTTAACAGGTAAGAAAAGTGTCCAAATTGAAATCAAGTCATGTGGAGATCTGTTTCATGCTCTCTGGGGGAAGAAACAACACCAAGTGTCCAACTTGGCCCCTAATCGTGTTCATGGTTGTGATCTTCATGGAGGTGATTGGGGAAGTGATGAATCTATCATCTTTTGGAAATATTTCCATGGTAAGCCATCACTTATACCATGTATTAATTCTTCAATCAACTCCCACGACCTTTATCATAATTCAATTGACGTTTTTTATTTCATTGAACTTCGTGTGATGCCATAGACGGGAAAAACCGTGTTGCGAAAGACATTGTTCGTGTAGATGAGGAGAAAAAGACGGTCACGTTTGACGTGATTGAAGGTGATCTCAAGGAGCTCTACAAGTCCTTCCTCATCACTCTTCACGTTGATAAAAAGGGAGAAACAAGCTTCGTGACATGGACATTCGAATACGAGAAGCTCCACGAGGGTATTCCCGACCCAGATACACTTTTGGAGTTTGCTACAAACATGACCAAAGATATTGAGGCTGGCCATCTCAAAGAGTAATTAATTTTGATAAGGTAAGGAGGCTTGCAAATAATGAAGTATTTGGTACCATAAGCAAAAAATAAAATTAGTTTATGTAATAATAAAAAAGACTAGAGCTTCCGACTATATAGCCCGACTCTAGTCAGTTTATGCATATCATAAAGTATAGTTGATGTTTGGAAGTGCTTAGTGTTTATGCCCTTATATGTATGGGCTCTGTGTGTAATAATTCCTATAAATGTTATTGGCACACTTTAATAAATATTTATATGTCACTACATTAATTTTACCTATGACATGAATTAAGTTGACGTTTGAAGATGGAAAATTGGTTTAATTGGTACAAGAATTGTTAACATACCCATCAAGTCAAATACAGCAGATGTTTCTCATAATGTAATAACTCAAAAATAAATTAAAAAATACAATTATAAAAAATGGATTTAATAGAATTGAGTTTCTTTTGAAGTGGGCTTTTAGCAGAAAAATAGGAAAATTTGTCGGCCATTACACTTTGTGGTTCAACTGCTTTGCAAATCCATTTTTTTTTAAACTCAGAAAACTACACTTTTGATAATGCATCACGATGCATCATGCATCTATTAATATGTGATGATGCATGCATTTGTACATTACGTGATGTATGACATGCCTTGTTTGAAAATGAAAGAAGGGAAACGAATTCACTATAATATTAGACGGTTCACAAATTATCATGTGCAAATTCAAATCCTAAAGTAAAGCGGAAGACTTTCGACTTGTACAAACCACGTACAACAAAAACAAAGTAATATGCAACTCTTTCTTGTCGGAATGATATCACGTGGGAGTATTTGATTGGCGAGATAATATTTAGAAGAGGGAGAGAGAGCGCAAGGCAGCAAGCCCGTGTTCGTGCTATGCTTATTGTTCATGAAAGATCCTGGAGGCTGGAGTTTATCTCTGTTCATAGGCACCGACGAATTCCCAAATCTAAATTTGATGGCTCCTTGGATCATTACATGTCCCCAGGTGTCATATTATGCGATGAACAAGAGCCAGTTGAGGACAAGTGTTAGAACATAAGCTTTAAGAGAGGGTTTAACGGTGGTTTTATTGGGTAGTATATAAGGATTTAACTGTACAACAGGGTATTTCTTTTAAATCATAAGAGAATCTATGATAATTTGGTTTCTTCCGTCTTATGGCAGGAGACCTTCTAATTTCCACCAATTCTGAAAAAAGTGTGCCAAGTTGTAAATTTCCATCCTTTCCAACCGTGTATCTCTCTCCCTTCAGGTGGGTCCAATTTATTTCTTTATTTTTTTGATTTTTAGTCATTTTATAATTCAAAAAAATAAATAAATAAATTATATTTAAGAAGTACACATTTTTATTTATAAATAAAGACTTAGTTTGATTCATTTGGACAACAAATAATTTTTTTTCAAAATTTGAAGTTATTAAAGATAAAGATGATGGGATATAAAAGATTACTAGTATTCTTGCCGGTGCCGATGGCACGGCGCCAATTTGAAAATTTATCAATAAATGAAACAGATACTGTGGAAATGAACTACTAAAAATATTATTTTCTTAAAAAAATTGACTTTCAAACGGGGCCTCTTTGCCTGGAACAGAGGGATTAATTAAAAATTTGTATACGAAAATTGCTATGGACAAAACGGGTCGACAAAAATATACCGTGGAAATGAACTACTAAAAATATTATTTTCTTAAAAAAATTGACTTTCAAACGGGTCCTCTTTATCTGGAACAGAGGGATTAATTAAAAGTTTGCGATTAATTGCAGCCGGACAAAATGAGTCGGACAAAAATTAAATTGCTTAAGTTAATTACGATAACAGTTAAAAAATTCAAATTACAAAACTTACGTTTTTTTTAAATTTGTATATGAAATTACGGGTCGGAAAATTTTTTAATTAATTAAGTTAATTACGATAACAATTAAAAAGAAAAAAAAAATACAAATACAAACTTTTGCAATCATAAAACTGTAAAACTATAAAAACGTAAAATATCCAATAAGTCGATTTAATAAGTCGTAAATAAATAGAAACCTATTTAAAATCATTTATATGAGATAAAAACAGTTTAGATGAGATTTTTATATGAGATAAAAACAGCTTTAGATTAGATTAGAATCTTTTGACAAATCCCGATTCGGGGGGACACATGTGCCGATTTAATAAATTACAAATGCTTGATATAAGTATAAATATGTAATGACCTATTTAAAATCGCTTATATGAGATAAAAAACGCTTTAGATGAGATTTTATATGAGATAAAAACAGTTTAGATTAGATTAGGAATCTTCTTGACAGTCCTGATTCAGAGGGACACATGTGCCAGGCGGAATAAATTACAGCCGTTTGATATAAGTATAAATATGCAATCTCAGCCGTTTGATATAAAGTAAAATAATCAATCTCAGCCGTTTGATATAAAGTAAAATAATCGGTCTCAGTCGTTCTTTATGAGACTGAGCTCTATTATATAATAGATTGAAATTTGTGTCAAGCTGTTGTATATATTTTTTTGTTTAAATAGCTTATAGGTATCAAATTAATTTTTATATTTATTTTTAATAAATTGCGTAGTATATGAGGATCTAATTAGATCCATTGTTATACATGCTCTAGGGGAGAGTATAACAGGTAGTATATGAGAATAAAGAAGAGTTTATCACTTACGACGGGGGTATCATACTCTGAATCATATCAAAATCAATTGTGAACTTTCAGCCCACTTTCCAGCACACTTGTAAACTTTTAGCCATTTCTCTCTCTCATTCTCACCAAATAAAGAATGGGTCTCATTATTATTTTTTTCTATGTTTTTTGGTTTTTTTTGTAATTCAAAATAAAATAAAAAAATATTTTTAAAAATTACACATTTTTATCTATAAATAGAGACTTGGTTTGACTTATTTGGACACCAAATGATTTTTTTCAAATTTCAAAATTATTGAAGATAAAGATGGTGGAGATATGAAAGATTATTCGGGTTTGTGTCAATCTGTTGTATAAATTTTTTTATTTGGGTAATTTATAAGTATCAAATAATTTTTTATATTTATTTCTAATAAGTTAAATATTAAAAAAAAGATCAAAGATGATTTTTTGTTGTACATCACTTAATAAAAGCTTAATAAGGAATAAAGAGTACTCAGTAATGAATACTCAGTAAAAGCTATCAGGAAGGCACGTAAAAGGTAAAATGTAAAACAAAACTAGTAAGGCGACCACGAATGTAAAGCTTAGATCCATTATGAACATGATCGTTTTGAGGAAAAAAAAAAGCTATGCAAGATGGAAGTAAAATAAGGATGGAAGTCTCTAAAGGGAAAAAACAAAACAAAATTGCAAAATAGCGCACTGAAAAACAATATTACTCCTTCTGTTCCAAAATAAATAATGTTTTAAAACTTTTTACACATACCAAAGAAATAATTATAAAGACTAAACTACCTATATCCAAATATTAATATGATATTTTGATAAATAAATAATATTATAAATTCAAGCTTATGATATTATTATAAATTTTAATATTAATTACGTCATTCTGGCCTTGGCCTTTAAAAGGCAGTGTAGTTTTGAAGCAAAAAATTCAAAAAAAAAAAAAAAAACGGAGAATGGCCGACAATTGTCTGCAACCGGCTCAAAGAGGAGGGGGGTGGGGGGGTTGGGCCCCTGCTTCTTTCTATTGTTGTTTCGAAAACTTTTTCCTATCACCTTTTTCTTGGCCAATTTTCGACCGTGTTCTAAAACTCTTTTCCTAATTTTATCTAAGTCTCGTTTAGGTGCTAGGCCCCTCTTTATCATTGCGATTTTCTTAATCATCGTCTAATTGACCAAGTTGGCGTCTATGTCAAACCTCACTGATCTTAATTTATTTTTATAACTTTGATTTTGTGGCATGTGATGGTCGGAGAAGAAAGGAGGGGCGAACTGGATAATAAAGGGTAAGTGTTAATGGTGAGACAGAGAAGGAGGCAATGGGGGGGGGGAACTGGAGTAATATCTTAATTCTAAATTTGGCTAACTTATTGCTTTGAGGTTATTGAGAATTGAGATTAATGGTAGGTTTGTATATTTTTGTTCATTTTACAAATATAGACAAGTGTATCGCCTAACGGCCACTTAACGATTTTTAGAACCTTGATTTTCGGTCAATTTAAAAATTTTTTTTTTTGAATTGAAGTACACATTGTTACCTATAAATAGAAACTTGTTTTGATTCATTTTGATATCAGAAATATTTTCTGTGATTTTTTTAAGTTTTTAGCCATTTTTTTAAAAAAAATTAAAATTAATAGAGATAAAAATAGTGAGATATGAAAAAATATTAGTTTATGTGTCACTGTTATATAAGCTTTTTGGTTTTGAATCAAATTTGTATCAAATGAATTATTTTATTAATTTTTAATTGAATTGTGATTGATTTGAGTTTGATTTGAGTTTTTTGATTCTAGCATTGCCCGTACCCTTATTTGTACATTCTTTAAATTGCATTAGATTTATCAATCCTTCCATTTGTAATGAGTGTCTATTTTAAAAATATTTTTTTCCTCAAATGGGTATTCTTTTTTGTGTTAATTCACTAATTTCATCTTTGATCATCTAATGCAACTTCTAGTGTTATATATGAACATCGAGAGCATTCATGTATAAATACAACTAAAGTAAACCAGAAGTCAACTTCCACAATTTTGTTGAAAAGTAAAATTGAACATTCGATCAAGGACATGGTGTAGTACTGTTTCTAGAAATAAAGTTATGTATTCCCTCCATTTTAAGCAAAAAATCTATGTTTAAAAGTCAAACTTTTTAATAAAATAATATTTGTAGACCTGTAGTAATTTATTAGCAATAAAATAACATTTTTATACCTTATTTTTTAAGATAAACTTTTTAAATAAAACATCAAAAAATAAAATAGTGGACTTTTTTTTATCAAGAATTGAGGAATTGAAGTTCTTTTTGAGGACAACACCAAAGGGAAAAGAGAGATTTTTTTAATTTTATTTATGGGTATGAGAGTATCAAAATGGCCAAAATTTGAAATCTAGGACCCTAGAGTATGAATAGTCGCTAACTTGGACCCTAAAATGCAATCAAAATTCAATCAAAACTGGTCTTGGATTTTTTTTGGGAACCGGATCGAATCAATCAAAACTGGACTTGACCAATACTTTTGTGTGGTCTTGGATCTGAATTTTCATAGAACCGGACATTTTGGTCGATCCTGGTTCTCGAACTAAATAAGCACATGATCGACCTAATATGTTGTTTATTTATTTATTTTATTATATAATAATACTAATATTATATATATATATATATATATATATATATATATATAATTATTATTATTATTATTATTACTCTCTTCGTTTTCAAATTATCATCCACTTTTCCTTTTTCGTCCTTTTTAAATAATTATCTTCTTTCAAAACTTTATCTTTTAAGAAAATATTTTGAAAACAGAGGGAGTAATTCCTAATACTTTATTTGTTCTATTTTTTAGTTGATACTCTTTTATTATTTTGTTTCCACCGGTTTGTTATGTTATAAGTTTATGATTTCGATATTTTTAATTAATGAATGTACTTTTATCGAAAGTTTTTTAATCTTTTTATGAAGTTTCAGTCTTAAAAAATTTATCATGTATTTGTATTAGATAGTTAAAAAGTAAAAAAAAAAAAATCATAATATTGGTCTGATTCTGATTCTCATACATCGTTGATTGGTTTTGGACCGGACCAATAAAATTTTGGTTCTCATACATATTGAGTTGGTTCTGGTTCTAAATTTTTTGAGAACCAGACTATTGGTCTGGTTCCAATTTTCTTTTTTTTTTTTCCAAAAAACTGAATCGAACCGGACCAAACTCTCCCCTAATTAAAACTCCATTAGAAGACCCTTCAAAATTGGAGCATTGGACCTGGAATTGATAAAATTGAAATTTGGAGAATGGTTAGAACTAGTTTCAGTTTCATTTGACTTGATTATAGAACTGAAGATTAAAAAGGTTCAACGTATTTTGCTCCAAATTTACTTATATGTGAGTATCATTTTGAACCAGAGAAGTGAAATAAAATTGAGAAGGGCCAGAATCCAAATCATAGAACGAAAAAAAGCAAGAAATGGGAAATAGTAAGTCTTCTGTAAGACCGTCTTAGGATCTTTATTAGTAAAAGTGAACTCTACTCTCTCAAAGCTCAACCAACCAACACACGGTGGGTTGGGTAATTAAAGAGGATTCATTTTATAAAAAATATTCATAATACCGTTTTACCCAATATTTTTAAAGATGGGAAACTTAAGCCGTGAATTATGTTAATCAAAGTAAGAATACATTACAAAGAAAATTCAATTCAATTCAATTCCAACAATGTCTGTCCAAGCTCTAATACGATAACTAGTGCTGCTTTCCTTGTCTTGATAACAAGAAAAAGAATGGCAAAGCCCATATCAAAGAACCTTGTTGTGTAGATTCTGCAGGGAACCTTCAACAGTCTATAGTTAAATCATGGTCAATGAATATGGTTGTTCGTGACATTCCTGTAACTCGAAAATCATTATTCGTACGTGGATTGATCAAAAAATTATAATTAAGCTAACGAACGAAAAGAAAAATGCTTACAAGAGTACTAGGTTTGGAAGGTTCTTAACTCCATCGGGTACAGTACCAGTTAAGTGATTGTCTTGAAGGGTTCTGCACAAACAGATTGAACAAAAATAACCAACTCGGAGACATAACATCAATAGCTAAAGCAGCACGGAAATTGTTTCGAAAACAGAAAGCATACAAGAGACGGAGAGATTTGAGCTTTCCAAAGGAAGCTGGGATGGTTCCCTCGAGATTATTGTCATTCAAATTTCAAGCTCAGTTGTTTAAGGTTCCCAAGGTTGCCCAACTCGGGTGGAATTGATCCTCGAAGATCATTTTCTGCAAGATTGCTGCGCGTACCCAGGCAGACAAATTAAAACGCTCAACTACGAGTAATGAAATTAGCTAATCAAGACCGGCAAGCAGATAAACGTACAGAGTCCGGCGATACTGCAAGTCCCCAAGTTGAGGTACCAAATGACCCGATAGACGTAAACGGATCAGCAACCTGCAAAAATGGAGTACAAGTTTTATTTATCTGTCTCTCTTGATTAAAGAATCAACTGCAACTACTATAAAGCTGCATTGAAGGAAGTTTATAGTTTTATGATCAAAAATAGTATTAGAATACAAGAACTATATGAGCGAAACAAATAGAGATTGATGATCACAAGCGAAATGAAATGAATACATACAATTTGGAAACGTGATTGTTTTCGCAGATAACAAGAGGGTACGCACAAGGGTCGTTAACAGACTCATCCCACGACTGTAACATGTTGTCTGGATCTGTTATGGCCTGCTTGAACGCTATCAAAGCCTCTGCTTCCACATTTCGCCCATTAACAAGCTGCATTCCTACGCACAAGCTTATGATCAAAGTCCACAACGACGACATTGATGCTGCCATGCCTTCTTCCAGCTCCACACACACACTCTAACTTACACTTTGTGTTGAAATTACTAAAAATAAAGGCATGAAGGCAGCATCTTCACAAAAAGATCAAGCTCAGGGACTAGTTTAGCTTTTTCCTATTCTGTTTTATCTTCAGGGGTGTCGAGTGTAATTTCCTGATTCTTGTTAGTTTTGTCTGTTATTCATTAAGGGTAGTTTTGTATTTTGGCCTTGGTTTAGCCGTTAGTTAGTCGGTTATGATTCTGTTTAAATAGTGGTTATCTCCTTTGTAATTAATTGATCATCAATTATCAAATCAATAATAAGAAATAGTCTCCAAATTGTGTTTTTTACATGGTATCAGAGCCAGCAAATTCGCTGTTCTAGAATTACTCTTCTTCATCATCTCAACCAGTAGAAGCATGATCTATCTCTGCCTTCACTACAAGAAAAGCTATTATTTGTGACCCCATTTATTTGGGACGGCCAAAAAACCGTCCCAAATACCCAGTTTTGGATGAGAGAAGTTAGCGGTAAGTATTTGGCACACCATTTTACTTTCCCCTCCCAAATACTTAATTTTGGTACGGTCCTAAATGTTTTGACTCCTGGCGCTAAAAATTTTGTGCGCGCCACAAATTTTATTTCCCGCGGTTGTTCTCTCCCACCCCGTCTCTTATTGAAACTTTTAGGACCCAAGTTTTCTCTTTCACTTTCTTCACGAAATTGCTACTGGCGGCTGCTTGGGATTTCCTTTAGTAAGCACGTCTCTCTCTCTTCTTCCCTGATTTGTGCCCCTCTTCGTCCAATTGTTGTTGCGGCTACTTGGGATTTCCTTTGGTAAGCAATCTCTTCTTCCCTTATTTGTGCCCTAACCTAGCTAGCTTGCACTATTGTGACCTAGTTTTTAACAAGCAGCTGATTTTCGCAAATGACAGGCTCTCCATCTTCGAGAGATCTCGTTGCTAGGGTTGTTCGAAATACCTTACGTGAGCAACTCTCTCTCTCGTTTATTACCTTCTGTCTCTCTCCTTCTCTCATGAATCTCTCTCTTGAGATTCATGTTTTTTGAGGTAATTAGTTAGGGTGTTGTTTTGGGAAATTTTATAATTTCCAGATTAATTATGGTAGTTATGTGATTAATCTTGATTCTACACTTATTTTATATCTTAGTTGTTTACATATGAAACTTGTGTCTGGATACATATGAAACTTGTGTCTGGATACATATGAAACTTTGGTTGTTAATTTGATGCTACTTTATGAATGTGGTGTTTCGTCGAATGGCCAACAAAAGGAACTCTACGGTTTTACTACTAGATAAGTTCTATATTCGCTTCCTACACGTTAATAAAATGTTGATAGGTTTGTCTCAACAATACATCTTTGAGAAGAGTTATAATTCAAAAGTGACATTAACGAAATTTATTAGCTCAATTTGTACCCATGACAATATCAAATTTATCATCATCAGTAGAATAATGTATTCTCTCTTTCTATGCCTTGTCGATGAAGGGCCATCACCAAATTCTATGGTACATGTTTTTCTTTCATTATTATCTATTGACATGTTTTTTTCTTTCTTTATCTGTTGCTGTCTGCTGAGCCAGGTTGGAATTAATGATAGTGGTAGTTTGCCAGTCTCAGGCCAATCACAGAAAAGCTATCTGCAGGATGGAACAATTACCTTTATAGAGTTTAATATCGAGTCACTTGTGATGATAACCTCCGTAACATAGTCGACATGACATTTTTATCTGAGAGGTATTTCAGGTACTCTCATACACTTCCAATGTCTGATGCCTTGATGTTATTGTCTTTGATGAATATATACTTCAGTTCTTGAAAGATTTTTTGAATTAAAAACTTGAATTTCGTGGTTGTCCAAGTCTTGGTTACTAGATAAGACACATTGTTGGAATTGTATTTTGTCTCAGACATAAAAATGCACTGAAATTAACATTACGTGAGTCTGTAATAAGACTTGTTCATCATAGATTTGAAAGAATATACCAAGTAAGGTCCACATAAATTGTTGGAGAGATATGGGAAATGTTTACTCAAGAGAGCCATGAAACTACATTGATATCAAGAGGGTAATTTGTGACATGAGTTCCTATATATATATATATATATTGCTGCAAGGAAAACAAGATAGAGGTCATAGAATTTTGAAGAAACTATTGAAGAAAAGTAACTCAGAAAGATGTCGTCGAAGTCAATAAACGACAAAACGCACCTAAGGAGGTAATGCTATGATAAGAGTTTATCAATTTGAATACCATATCACACATCTGTCTACACTCCAAAAACTTTGCATAACACGACATTGTACACTCTAGAAACATGACTCTCCTTGAATTCCTGTTCAACCCCAGCAGCTCCACCTCATTAAACATGGCCAAATTCGGAGTCTGAATCAACCCATTAATTTCCCCTTGAAACAAATCCATCAATCACCACTTAAAAATTATACATTTAAAACGAGTGGATGTCAGATAGACAATCTGAGACAGACCTTTTGATTGCGAAGCTTCACTCACAATCCTCGTGTTTTCCTCAACCCCGATGATTCTTAGTACCAATGTTGGGCTGAAGCCTGAAAGTCATTTGATTTGGGCTTACCAGCTAGGTTATTATGTTTTTTTAGTAAATGCCTCATGCTGGTCCCTATATTTTTCTCAATTGGCCCATCTTCCAGGTCTCTATGTTCACCTGCGGGAAGAGCAATTCACTATGCATCATTGAAAGTTGAAGAGTTCGAAGATGTAGAACTAAATCTTAGTCCATCATTACACCTTTTGAACAAAGTGGCGTTTTTTTTCTTTTGGATCATGAGCTAGTTCAAGATATATTCAACATAGCTATTATGGTGGATGAATTTTGAGAGCATTTAACCATGGTGTCACTCTTATATATTCAATCATTTTTCTATAAAGGATGGGTTTGATCAGTTGATGTATTGACCTCAAGGACCAAGGTTTATCCATAAAAGATCATGATGGGTATAATGGGCATACCAAGTCACTACATTGCACAAAGAAAGCAAATAGGTTTGATCAAAATTGTGTGGCTATCGTTTTTGTTTTTTGTAGCATAACGTTTTATTCTTTCAGCTAGTTTTAGGCCTTGTAATCGTTGTTTTTAGGATTAGGCAACAAAATTTTAGAAGGTTTGACTAGTTTAACTTGTTTTCAAAGCTTCTTAAGCGGTTGATAATTAGGCCTGATTGTAACTTGAGATTATTCTGCCTTTCATTTGTTGATTCAAGACCCCTCCATGGACTATTTCACTTAAATTTTTGGATTGAAGTCAGTGATTTTCTATCTTTATCTTACAGTACTATCCACCGCGTTATCCTTGTACTTGAAGGATGCTTCTCCTCTAAGCAGGCTTTTAGGTTGAAATCTCATTTCAGTAACTCCAATATCATGTATAACCATTTATGGGAGTTAGACCTTAGGCTTAGGATGAATTGCTGATGGCATGCTTTAGCAAAAGTAGGCTGGATAAAAGGTTTTTCTTGATCAAATGGGGAGTTTTGTGTAAGAAAAATCCTTTGCGAGGAAACGACATCCAGAAGCAGAAGGTTTGAGTGCCAAAAGGAAAACAACTCCCAATCAGTAGTGCCTCAACACAAAGTACATCCTTTAGTTTCGGTTCTATTGAATAGTTTGTTTAATCCAATAGAGAAGTTGTTAAATACTTATCGTGAAGATGGCTGCTGTAAACTCTTTTGACTGCAAGAAAATTGTGCAGAAAATATAGGAAATTTTCATTAAACTGAACTTATGGACCAGTTGAGTGTTTACTACAAAAGTAGTATATATCAGCCTCCAGGTCCACTTTGTTTATCTTCCATTTAACTGTCCACGGTGGCTTCAATCCGTAAGAGTCCCAATTTGATGTAGCAACATGTTTTTCATTTCCAGCCATGTAATACCCCATGAAGTTCTGCCCTTGAATGAACACTAGAAGGATAATGGCTTCCCATACTTTGAAACCTAAACTTGAACTTTTCGAAGTTAAAGAATTGAAACCCTCCAAATTAAAAGGATTCTTGTACCCAAGCTCTAGTTTCAACCTCTCTCGTTCTACTTCTGTCTTTTCTTGTTCTGCCCCTTGCTCACAACAAACTAATCCAGAAGTCTTTTCGCCTAAGTCTTGGACTGATAGTGATACATTCGAACTCCCCTCTTTCTCTTCTTCGTGTATTTCCCTTTCAACCCCCTTAGCAGTCCCCAACCCGCTGCCCATTTGGAATCCGTGGATGCCTTCGCTCTGATACCACTTGATACGGTGTCAAAAACTAGGAACATTACAAATCTGTCCCAGCTTTTTGGACAGCCCCTAGGCCGAACAAAACTCCACCAAAACAGTCCCAAAATCTGCCCAAAATTATAAAGTTCCCTTTGTAAATTACTACCCAAACTCCCAGCTTAATTTGGACAGATTACAAGTTCAAAAACTGCTCCAAACTATGCATTAACTTCAGCCCTGAACAGTTTGTGTAAACAGAATTTCTCCCTACAAAATTAACTAACCAATTAGCAACCAACTACCTAGCAACCACTCTTACCCCACGCCTAATCACAGCAGGTGTTAGGCTGCCCAAACAACCTCCCAATCCCAACAAACTCACGCACCAAAATCTGTTCAAACCCGTGCCAAATTCACGTCCAATCTGCCTTCAAAAACAGCCGCGCTCCTGGAGCTTTTGCTGCCCCAAAACGGACCTGCTATCAATGTGTTGACCTGCTATCACTGTATCATAGCATTAACAAATATTTATATCCAAAACTCAAACAGTAGTATCACTTTCAAAGCTAAGTTACTATATAATTCAAGGTACACAAGTTCAACAAATTTGTTAACACGTTCCTTTAATCATGCAACAGCATCTTGCACTGGAGAAAACAATCCAATGAAAGCATGCAGGTCAACACATTGCAAGCCAATGTTTTACCCATAAAAGTAAAATAACATACTCAAAGAGCCAGATACCTAGACGCTATGACTTTTCATTTCCCTTCATAAACCATTTCCCTCGTATATCCTCGGCCTTGATCTCCCAATCTCCAAGGGGAAGTCGACATGACCAATTGGACAAAATCTTGTGTTGAATAATTATTTATCCATTTGTTAGTGACTATTAATTTTATTTGTTATAAAAAACATGCATTTGATTGATGGAAAGAAAAGGAAACAACTTTATTATCTAGTGGTGTATAGTTTTCTTAGAGGCTGCTGATTGAAAGTAGTTGAAATCCCATTTTGAGCACCAGAAATATTAGTGAAAGCAAGAGGCAAATGGTCATAAGGCATACAGCAGGGTCTAGGCTGAAATGATGGTAGACTCCCAACGAGGCTAGTTTTATACCTGAATACCTAAGACTCGTGCCACTGTGCTTGGTAGAATGAGAACTTTCATTGCTCCGGATAGGTATGGAGTTGCTTTTTCTCTAATATAAAGAAGAAAATAACTCTAGGACGTCCCTTTGTTTATACTTGATTAGAAAACTCTATACAAGTTCAAAAGGCAAAATTAGCTCGAGCCATATAGTTTAAGCATTCTTGCTTTGGGACTTTTTCAAGTTTTCTAGGACTCTCATGAATATCAATTCTGGCGAAGTAACTAATATTGGATCCTAAAGTGTGCCCTTGGGAAACATATTGACCCCCAAAACCTCCCCTTGCGGAAAAATTCGAGTTGAAGAGATCAAAATCATGTTACTTGTATGGAGTTCCATGTCTTGTCCTTGTTGTTTAGCTTGTGTCTTGGCAGTCCATAACCTCTTGCCCACCCTATTTGTTCCATAGAGACTCGTGATAGAAGCAACTTCCTATCTTTTGTTTTTCCCAAAGTTCCAAGCTTGAGGTCTTTGTTTAAAACAGCCCCAAACTTCCTTGGCTATTCATCGACCCAAACAGTTCTAAGACATGGGAAGTGTTATTTCCACTTGTAATTTTTTATCTACTACGTTACCACAAAAAGGGTTTAGGCTTTGAATAATGGGTTAGACTAACCAAATAATTTCTATTACTTTTCTACATTGACTTCATCTTACGCACTAGGAAGCACGTTAACGAGTTCCATATCGAAACTACGTAAACTTTGAATAATCAAGTTCAGGTTATGAGAGGAAAAAACACATTAAGAGAAAATAAACGAAAGTTGTCAATTCAAAATTTACATCACCTATCATCAATACGTGACAAAGCGGACACAACTTCATTAAGATATCATCTTGTATCGATAAAGTGCCGATCATAAAACTATCAAGCAACTTCGAATGCAAAAATGAGGACCAGACCACTTAGCATTGTCAAAGGCATGCTTAGCACAAGGGCCAAGCGGCCAAGTGTCACGGGTTATTTTCTTTTTCGATTTATAACGCCTATGCGGCCTTTGTCTTAACACTTAAGAACAGCGACCCTCTCGTTTTTCCGTTAACTCACAAACTTCACAAAGAAAGAAACAACAAAGCGGCCGGCAATTACAGGATCAAACCCAACCTTATATTATCGCATAATACTAAGGAATACACAATGTTTTTTGTAAGGCTAACTCACGCTTGAATTACGTACATCCAAAAGCAGGTTTACAACAACTATTTAAATGGTGAACAACAGACCAACAAGCGCCCATAGCTAGCAGGGACAAGTGGTGCGCGGAATCACAGTGGCGGTTTTATGTCCTAAACTTGTCACCAACGCTCCAACCACCTTGTTCAAATGCCTCCGACATCGATTGGTCAACTATCCAATTGATTGTGAAGCTGCATCCCACACACACGAATCTCGGCATCACGAATCACGCCGGCATCACGAACATTGCTAGCAACTTTGAATACCGGTAACAATATTCCGGCCGTTGCTAATTCGGTTTACGCCGCATGATCTATGTCATTGTTTCCGTCCATCGCAGCCGTAACTTGCATTGTCACTGCCCAACACAATGCCATGACATGCCACCTCATGCCATGGCTGCACTCAACCCCTAGTGCTTACACGAGGCAGTTTGGGCCTCAGAAGTGCAAGGTGAGGTGCCATCACGACATGACTTTGGAGAGTACAATTCTGAATGCCTGATTTAAATGGTATTTTGACTGAGAGAAAAGGGGGGAATTCAAAAGACTTCAACCAATATTGCACAAGTTGGCTGTCTCAAATAGGGAAAAAAGAGATTGCACAACAAAGCCTCCCTAGTCAGTATAAGCGGAACGAATATGTATTGGAAAATGAATTCATTCAATGCATCTAAAAGCAATCATGTAAGCTCAATGAGCCCTAGTTACAAGTGCGCAACATTTCTGTAGATGCTCATCATTAGAGCTCTCATACTACCTGCTTACCTAACAAAAAACCCATCCTTAATTCCCCTTCTTAACTACTCTAATGTTTCCACCTTGGCATACAACCTTCAATTTTCTTAGTAAGAAGAATCACCCATAATTTCCACCCTTTCAAGAGAAATAATCAAGGATCATGCTATTAGGACTCCTCTTTTAGATTTAGCACCCTCACCTATCCATTGTTACTATTAACAAGGTCTTGGACATGGTGCCACAGGTTACATTGTTTCTTAAACGAAAAATCTCACAACAAATGATTATTTTGTTTGCCTTATGGCATACCATAGACTAACCCAATGAACTGAACCACCTACAAGCTTCATAAGTAAGTAAGATGTGCTAAGTCGGCAAGAACTGCACAAAAGAAGTAATATAACAATGATTAATAAAAAAAGAAAAGAAGTAATATAACAATGATTAGTAACACTGGAATTGTGTCTACTTAGATCAAGATTCTGGATCGCATCTGATTAAGCAACACATTAGGTAGAGGTGAATCGGGATCCTCTTAATTACTAGATTTTATCAATACACCTTTAGATGATTTTCCTCCTCCAACCACCTTATCGGATCAAACTTAGCTCCAACCACAAGTCGTGCATACTCAATGTACCCAGTGCTGTTGAAATTGACAATGGTGCTTTGCTTTGCTTTGTTTTACGACAATCTATTATACATACTGAATACATACATGAACTGCTTTACGCACTAGATTGCAGAGCATCCTATAGATGAAGATCAATGAAATAGTTTTTCTTTTTGTCAATTCTGAATCACTCTCGTTATTAAATTTCCATAATTGGTAAAGCTCATCTTCTACCCCATTATATGCATCCTGTTCTTATCCTTTTAGCCCCTATCAATATTTGATTCTTTCCCCGCCAAGAGATTAGAGTACCTTTTCAATGTATCGGGCTATTTTAGGCAATTTGATCAAGATGCCCGGTGCAAGACTAGCTTCGCTTAGGAGATAATACTCTTTTATGGTAAGTGTGAAGTGTTCCCAAGTGCATGTGTAATTTCACGCGAGGATCTACTAAAAAACAAGAGGAATTTGAGCGAGAGTAAACTTTTTGAGTTTTTAATGATACTTTCACAACCATAAGGGTGCAAATAATAATGATGAGTCATTTACCTAGTCTGAGTAAAGATGTGAATCTTCTAATACCGAAAGACAGTTATGGGAAACATGTGATGTCAATGTCTGGAAATGTTAACATGTATAATGTATCAGCTGCTTTGGTTAGCAAGTCAAATGACATTAATTTCATCATTTGTTGTGGTTCATAAGCCTTGAAATAAGAATTTTAGAAACAAAACTGAGGTACGGTCTATACAGGAAGAGAAATTCATGTGTTGTTCTGTCATGAGGAGTTGGAACCAGATTATTCATTATATAGAAATCCATTTTTCATGAATGTTATGTTATAAAATTGAAGCCATTACACACTCCAAAGTTGTCATATTTATTTAGAATGGTTGTGATGTGATCCTTGTCTTATTTACATGTAAGTCTCTTCCTTAGTGCTATGATGTTTCCGATTTCGAGATGTTTATTCAACCGAATCGTCTCTACTCTCGGGTTTTATTCATTCCCGTATAAAATACTTTAATTAGTCTTTTAGCATCTAATGATATTGTTGCTTTCCATTAATTATTACTCAGTAGGATATTGTGTTGGTAGCCTTATACCATGAATGTATTCTGATTAGCTTGACATCAAACGAGATTATTGTATGTATCAATCATTTAATCTTTAGCCCATTACATGGATTACAGCCTAATGAATTCTGTATTAGTTTTTGAAATGAGGGTCTGATCCTCAAAGAAGTTACCTTGCTTCTCATCAAAGGTTCACTAAAGAAGTAGCAGTATCAATGCTGAGTGTGTCTCTGTAATATTATTTATATGCCAATGGGGTTGTTCTTGCTCTAGATGATAAAAGCTAGAGAATGTCTATCTATCATCATAACATTGTTGCTAAATGGGTGAGCATGTTTCTTTTGAAATCGATGATACGAGATGGAAATATGTTTGCTGCTTATGCCATCTAGGTGTTCATTTCTACTTAATGTTTAGAATTTCAATAGCAGCTTCTAAATCATTCCATGTTGAGATCCAATGTCGGTAAAGAAGTTTAGAAATCAGTATCATATTATGATCAATATATACATGGACTTGGTTGCGTTGCATATTGGTAATTTGATGTCTTTGTTTTTGCCTAAGAAATCTGTTCACCTTGTGTACTTATTAGATGAGTGCGAACAATGAAGATACTTCGCGTGCTAACGTGTTCATCAAGACACGAAGTAAAAAGGATGGTTGCATACCTCACGATGATACTAGAAGCCTAGTTGTAAGTAGTTTAATTAAAAAAATTCATTATTATATGGTTTCATTAATTTAATGTTCACGTATAAAAAATACTTTTGTTTTTGTTTTGTTTTTAGGAACGGATGACTGAAAAGCTAAACGAGGTACCCGAAGAGGAGCGAACGGAAGCTTATAAAGAGCAAGTTTTTGTTGAACTCATGGGGCCCGATGGACATGGGCGTGTGAGAACTTTTGGTTCTGGACCATCTCCTCGTCATATTTTGGGGGCTCGGTCATCTTCAACAACTACACCTTCTTCAGAGGTAATAGATAAGCTAGTGGAAGCTAAGGTAGCGCAAATAGCATCTCAGTACTTGAAGAAACAACAGGAGTTTGAAAAGACACAAATGGAGACACTTGAAAAGGTTGAACGTATGCAACGCTTAATGGAGGTACATGGGCTCGCCATTGTCGCCACGCCGAGCACAAATGGCGGCGGCTCGGATCTAGTGTAGGTCGGGTATACCCTTATCATGTTCACCCTTTCATTGAGTCGTGCGTTAATTTTTTGTGGAATTCTTGCTTATTATATTATTTTTATTATAGGCTCGATCAACCTTCCCAATTCTTCGATGGATAACGTGAGCTAGCAAATTCTAGGGATGACGTCGACTCTTTTTTTTTGAACGATGATGCTACAAATTCGCAGTTTTTCGCTTTGAATATGTGCTAATGCTTTTGATTTGGATATGTACGTTGATATATGTACTTTATGGGTTTGTGTTTCTTAATTAACTAGTATAACTTTGTGTAGGTATTCGTAGTTTTTCTTTTGAATATGTGCTAATGCTTTTGATTTGGATATGTTGATATATGTTTATGAGTTTGTGTTTCTTAATTTACTAGTATAACTTTGTGTAGGTATTTTCAAGAATTGCAATTGTTCCCTTTTAATAATGTATGGTGGATTGATTATTTCAACACACCAAATGGTGGGTTAGTTTAGTATTTTTCTTAAAGTACAATCGTGCCAAATGTAATTGGGAGGGCAAATACAATCGTGCCAAATGCAATTTGGAGGGCCGGAAAAACAATGCCAAATGTAATTGGGAGGGCAGGAAAATAGTGCCAAATGTAAATTGGGAGGATAGGAAAAACCGTCCCAAATATAATTGGGAGGGCAAGAAAACCGTCCCAAATGTGATAGCGAGGGCAAGAAAACCGTCCCAAATGTAATTGAGACAATAGGAAAAACCGTCCCAAATGTATTTGGGAGGGCAAAAAACCGTCCCAAAAAGTATTTGGGATGACAAAAAATCCGTCCCAAAAACCGTCCCAAATGTATTTGGGAGGGCAAAAACCGCCCAAAAGTATTTGGGATGACAAAAATCCGTCCCAAAACCGTCCCAAATGTATTTGGCGGGCAAAAACCGTCCCCAAAAGCGTCCCCAAATGCATTTGAGAGTGCAGAAATTCGTCCCAAAAACCGTCACAAATGTAATTGGGACACCGTGGAAAAACCGTCCTAAATGTAATTGTGATTGAAAAACCGCCCCAAATACTTTTTTTGGGACGGCATTTTGAAAACGTCGCAAATACTCATCGCCGGGACAGCCATGAAAAATCGCCGCCTTTCTCCGTGACAAATGCTTTTTGGGACGGTTTTTGGCCGTGACAAATGTTTTTGGCACCCTCGTATTTGAGAGGGAGCGAAAACCGTCCCAATGCCGTCCCAAATACCTTTTGTGACGGTTTTGGAAGTATTTGGGACGGTTTTTCGCCGTCCCAAATACTCATATTTCTTGTAGTGGCCGTCCTGGTCCGGCCGAACCCTGTCATCAATGAACTCGAGCAGATAAGGTGGCTGGTGGACACGTTGACAAAGACGACCCGACGTTAAATGAAAGAATGAAAAGGCCCAAACCTGCAAAAAGAAAGAAAAATAAAAGAAAGAAATTTTATCAGCAATAAAAAATGAATGCTGCAAAAAAAATATCATCCGTCGATTTGAATTCTGGCTCGAAACTCAGGAGATCCTCCATCTCCTCGGGACGTCGACGAAGAGTATAGTCAGGAGCCAAAGTCACCAATGCTGGTAGGGAGGCCGGTGATAGCAGCGAAATTGCAAGGAGTCATGGTCGCCTCCCCCTAGTTGAAATGAAAAGTATGGGTGGTGTCCCACCAATAGTCCCGAAGCGCATCAAAAATCGACAGATAACTCGTAAAGGGGCGAAAGGCATGAAGGAAGGCACTGAAACCAGAGCCCTCCACTAAGACTTGTGCTGCCTCGGGCAACATGTGATAAATCTCCATCACATTGGAACAAGAAGCCCGAACCCTTTGAAACTGCATGCGGGACTAAAAAAAAAAAAAGAAGAGGTAAGTCTACTATCTTTATTTTCCTCGCAAATAATAATAATAATAATAATAATAATAATAATAATAATAATAATAATAATAATAATAATAATATAAATGAATAAGTATAAATAATAATGATGAGTAATGGTAAATAATAAACATGTTGCATCCATCGTATTTCATGAATCATAAAATTGCAGCATACTAATTTATGTGATGCATTTTATAATAAAAACATCATTTTGAATGTAAATAATAATAAACAGTTGGCATCCATAAAAATATATATAAACAATGAAAATAATAATAATGGCATATGTTGCATTCTTTTTGCATTTTTGCATGCATATATATTTAAAAAATGCATCTTTGTACATCTAAATATGTATTCTAGCATTTTAGGCATAAAAATAATGTATATTTTGCATTCAATAATATATGTTGTATTTCTTCGCATTTCCGCATGCATATATATAAATGAGTATATGTATCGTTTTGCATCAAAATATGTATTTTTGTATCTTAGGCATCATAAAAAGTGCATTTTGCATTTAAAAAGTATATACTGCATTTCTGCATTTTCGCATGCATGATAAAATAAAGATGCCCATGCATCATGTTAGTAAGTATCCCATAATTTTTCTGCATTGCATTTGCATCAAATAAAAGTAATATATGCATCTATCATTTGCATTTATTGTCCAATAAGTTGCATTATGGTTGCACTAAAAAAGAATAAAATGTCATCAATCATGAAAAGAAAATATTCTCATGGCATTACTATGTCCCTGCAGCATAAGCATGCATGAAAAATAAATTTTAGGGCATAAAAAATATATGTTTTGTCCCTTATTCATCCGAAAAATGTGCCCGAAAATGTACCCATAACAAAATTGCATTATATTCTGAAAAGTCCGTTTCATGAGCATATAGCATATAAAAATATGTTTTAGCTGAAAACATGCATCATATAGCCCCAATTGCATTTATAGTATAAATCATGTATAGTATGGTCAAATAGTGACCATTAGTTCAATTATGCATCACAAAAATAAATTGCATAAATTTCATGCATCATTATTTAATTGCATCATTTTAGCATAAGTATTTAACATAAATATTGCATGCATAAACATTATTAACAGAGTCAGGAATGCTCCAAGAGCGCAAAGCAGTGCAAAAATCTAGCAGATCTGAAGTATATCCAAACAGATCTAAAAAGAAGAAACTTACAGAGGTGGGTGGAAGATTGGACACATGGGTGTTCCGATCGCGAAAGATATTGCCCCAGTCATCCTTGGAATAGCAATACTTAATTTTCTTTCGGATCAAAGGAGGAAATTCCTTCCTCCTTTCACCAGATTCTGGGTGCATGGGAGTCTTCCCCTTCATGGATCGCGATGAAGAAGCCATCTGCTAGAGAAAATACGTAAATGGGCGGAAGAAAAATGAGAAAGTGAACAAAAATGGAGAAGAAATGAAATGGGCAACAATGGCCGCAGAGGAGGAGCGCTGAAGGAAGAAAATGAAGAAGAGAAGGAGCAGTGGCTCCCCTCCTCTCTCTCCTGTCACTAATAATGGGAGGAAAAAGGATTTTTTCCTTTTTCCCCCTCCAAAGTTTGAAGCAGCGACACTTAAGTCCCCAGATTCCAAAATTTACAAAATGGCCCCTAAAGCCTAACGAAACTTAACAAAAGTAATTTTGTTAACCAAATCCAACGGCCATCCATCTTAGGACAAAGAAAAAGTGATATCCCCATAAGATTAGCCGCAAAATAAGCAGAAAAGCCAGGAAATTCAGGCGGCAAAGGTAAGAATTGAAAAAATAAATAAAAGAAAGACAGAAATTTAAAAAAAAAAAAGAAATAAAAGAATGACAGAAATAAAAGAAAAAGAAATAAAAGAAAAAGAAATAAAAGAAAGACAGAAAAAAAGGAAAAAAAGAGAAAAAAATGAACAAAAAAAGAGAGAGGGAAAATGCATGCAAAAGAAAAGAAAAAGGAAAAAATGTATAAGTGCATGCAACAAAAGGAAATGCGACGGCAAAGAGAAGAAATTTTTGGCTAAAGCTAGAAGATGCAGCAATAAGAAAAAAATAACAGCAAGAAGAAAAGAAAAGATAATTTCAGTTGGAACCAGAAGATGCGGCAGCAAAGGAAAGAAAATTTCTAACCAAGGTTAGAAAGAGCAGCAAAAGGACAAATGCAGCAGCATAAAGAACGATTTTCCAGCTAAAGCCGAAAATGTAGCGAAAAAGGGGAAGGAATTTCCAATAAAGGCTGGAACTGCGGCAAAAGAAAAATCCACAGCAAAGTGCAGCAAGAGCAGCATGCATGAAATAGCAAGAGCAGCAAAGAGCAACGTAAAGCAGCAAGAGCATCAAAGCAGCAGCAGCGACAATTTGCCACAAAGGCATGGCAAGGGTAAGGAAAGGAAGGTATTTTCCTTTTTTGTGCATTTGTATGATGTTCAGAAGACTTTCCCAAGGGGCAGGCAACCCCAGGGCAAGGGAAAGGCTTTGTCCTCCAACGAAGGCTTCGTTCCTGAGGAGACATTGAATTTCAGACATCAATAGTTGTGTTGGAAATCTTTCTTTTAAGGGGCACGCAACCCCGGATCAGAGGGAAAGGTTTTGTTCTCTGACGAAGGCAGCGTTTCTGAGGAGACATTTCATGCTGCACAACAGCAGACGAACTACGATTGGTCTAATTCCTTGGATAAGGATACGTAGGCAGTCTATTTCAGTAGACACAACCATCCCAGCACTTAATAATTACCTTTGCAGCACTCATTTGATAAAGCTTTGTAGCACTTGTTCATTTAGCACTGCAGCACTTGCACCGTAGCATTCGATCCCCAGCAAACGAACTACGATTGGTCTGATTCCTTGGCCAAGGATACGTAGGCAGCCTATTTCGGTAGGCACGACCGTTGCATGAGCGATAGTTTAGGTTTTGGCCTGAACTACGTTTTGGTCTGAGTTCCTTTATTAAGGGATACATAGGCAGCCTACACTAGTAGGTCCGACCATTAGAGCATTTCATTGCATATCTGCTTAAAAACTACGATAACCCGCTATAACCAAGTAAATATGTCTAGGCTATGGATTTTGGTTAGCATTATAAACTATTGCATTATAACGTTACCTGTTGCATTCCTCTCCTATTTCAATTGCACGAAATTGGAGAGTCTATTGTTTATCAACGATGTTCGTCTACTCAGTAAGCCTCGGGTTACCCGTAGACTCCATCGTTGAGGGGCTCTGTAGGCACCCCAATTTCGTACCCCTGATATTTGACTCTGGCATGTGATATCAAGAACTGTTTAAACTTAACAAATGTCAAGTTACATGAGTTAAAAATGCAAAAGGCAAAGCAGGATGCGCGAAATAGTAAAATGGGAGGGATAAAAGTGCAAATTTTGAAAGTTGAACAGTACCATGGCACGGCCAGCCTCGGCGCGCCGGAGGAGGGTGTCGCGCCCGGCCTAGCTACAGGAGCCCTCCCAGTTAACGCATTGTGCAACTCCCGAAGCTTGATGTACATGGAATTTGAGCACACATAGATAATTCTTAATTCCTGATGAGTCCTCTCCTTCAGCTATAAATAGAGGCGTTGGGACTCACTTTCAAAAGCCCTAGAAAGAAACTGAGAGAAACGCCGATAAAATTTCTCTGCGTCGTCCTAACGCTGAGAAATATAGAGAGTGAAGTGAAATAGGGAGTGGTCAACCTATAAAGCCTTGAAACCCTGCCAAAACTCCGCCAAACCAAAAACCCACCGGTTAAAGTGATCCCTAGCCCTTTAGTTAGGTATCCACCCTATTTCCCTGGCCCAAAAACCATAAAGTAAGTCGTTACTCTGCCCAAGTAAATAGGCTGAAACCACCAAAAGTAAGTCGTTACTCCGCCCAAATAAATAGGCCAAACCCACCAAAAACAAGCCGTCACTCTGCCTGAGTGAGCAAGCCAAAAACCACCGAAAATAAGTCGTTACTCTACCCAAATCACAGCAGCAACAGCATAAAAGTCTCCCTCTCCCGAGAAGGACAGAGCGAGCACCCTCCGCTCTAAAAGGTAATAGCCTTTAAGGGCGTTATTTTTATAAAAGATATTCTTTAAATCCGACCCAATGTAAAAAATATAAGCCATTGTGCTGCCCAGATTTATTTAGAAAATACTATGTAAAAGAGCCGTTATAATGGCCAAATATTTTTAAGTATATCTGTAATTATTGTAAGGAGAGACGGCTGCAAGTCCGTAAATAATGTAGCCGCGGATGTATTTGCTTTTTATTTCCTTTCTTTAAATGCTTTGTTTATTTGCTAAATAAATATAACAAAAAACATACTTTAGCCAAAAACCGCTTTTGAGACCGAAAGAGCGAGTTGGGTGCCTAGCACCTTCCCAACTTGTAACTTAGCCTCCGAACCCGTTTTGCAATCTATGGTTTTTCTTTTCTTTTTGTTTTGCTTTATTTTTTGCCTTAAAATAAAGATGACGACTCTATAAAACATTTTGGATTCAGTGGGGCGTCGCAACATCCTTTTTTGCATTTCCGTTTTCCCCTAAAAAAAGGAGAATGACAATGAAAGGGTGATGCATTCCTATATCCTGGTATCCCTTAAATAAGGGATAACTTGATGCAGGAAACTCAAAGCACCCATAGTGATCCGAAATAGGCCATAAGGCTATTTTCTTAAAATCTATAGTGGGTCCTCGCAACATCATTTTTTGCACTTTTCTGTTTTCCCCTAAAAAATGGAGAATGGGAATGAAAGGGTGATGTATTCCCATATCTTGGTATTCCCTAAACAAGGGATAACTTGATGCGGGAAACCCAAAGCTCCCATATTGGACCAAAAATCCACTAAAGTCAACCGAGGTGTATTCCAATGCGCTATTTTTAGACAGCACTCCTCTCGCACTTTTAATTTCGTTTTTCCCTAAACAAGGGAGGATGGAATGAGAGCAGTAGTGTCCCGCATCCGCACTGGCGTACGTACCCTATCCAGGGCGCGGGGGTGCGGCCCAGGTAGCACAAGTAGCATCAGGGAACATCATCCACTGAAACAAACAAAACCTCATGTGTAGAATTTTTCCAGAACTATGTGGGTTCCAAAAATTAATTTGTAATGTCAAGTTTCTTTTACATCTTTCAAATCTCATATCCCAGCTACTTGGTACTTCGATAGTGGATCTTCTCGCCACATGACAAGTACACGAGAGAACTTGACAAACTACACATTGTGCAATGGACGTATGATCACCTATGGTGGAGGTGCAAAAGGTAGGATAGTAGGAAAAAGAACATTGGATGTTGATGGCTTACCTAAGCTCAACAATGTATATCACGTTGAAGGGCTTAAAGATAATTTGATTAGCATTAGTCAATTGTGTGATGATTATTTTCATGTGAGGTTTGATGAAAATTCATGTGGAATTTTTGATAATGCTAACAAATGTGTGCTTGTAGGAATAAGATCTTTTGATAATTGTTACTTGGTTGGTAACAAAGATACTTGGTTTAGCACTAGCATGCTATGTTTTTCTGTAGATTCAGGCCTTATTTGATATCACTTATGGAATGGTGTTTATAACTTATGACTTATCAGAAGTCTTTTTAAGTGTGTTTGATTTCATTTGTGTGTCTATAAGTCATAAATAGAGTACAAGACTTATAAAGCACACATCACCTTAGCACAAAGGCTGGTGCTGATGACTTCCGGATCAAAAAACATGGAACCAAAGGCACTTTGATGAGGTTTTAACATACCAATAATGCCCTTGTTTTAGCTAGGGTTCTCGTCTTCTTTCCTTATATTTCTCAACGCAGCAGCCGCACCCTTCCTTTTCTTGCAAAGCTCCTCCATCGCTCCAGCCAAGCTCTTCCGGCCGGCCGACAACTTCCCTCCATTTCCTTGCCTCTTCCTTTCGGCAACCTCAGTCCGTCGAACAACCCCCTTTTCCCCAACTTTTCTACCTATAATTTTGAGGTAAAATTTCTTGGACCCATTTCAAAAATATCCAATTTGTCTACTGATGATTCATTTTCAACTTTAATCTTGTTTTTTTATTTCTATTTACTTTCATATTCTTTTTTCAAGTACTATCTTTTTAGGTGTTAAATTTGATTATTTTTCAATGTTTGATTGCTTGTGTGAAAAAAATGAAGTGAATTTATGATACTTCAAGTAAAATACTCACAAAATGGACTGTGAATGAAGTGATTTTAGTTACATTTCATGCTGGGTTATGTATTTTTTGCCTTCCATTTAAGGCCTTGTTTCTAGAAAGTTTGAATGTTTGCATTATATTTGCTATAAGTTTATAATAGCTATGAAAGGAGGAATTTTTTATTCTTCCATATTCTCCACACTTTTGGATAGCAGTTGTTTCCCTTTCCCTTATCTTGCTGCTATTTGTTCCTTTTCTTGTTTTCTTCATGTCCCTGTCATTCAACTGGTTCTTTCCAGTAGGGGGCATCATGGGCTATGTAAATATGCCCCTGTATATTTGGAAATTCAAACAATTTATAGCTTAATTAAATTTAAAATTGAAAGAATGATATATTCCTTGATTTTCTACAACCAAAATTAAACTTCAATTCAGTGCCATGTATGGATTGTTGTTGCTTAGCATTCCATTTAATTCGGCTTAGTGGTTTATATTCTGCTTTAGCACTTTCAATTCCACTTGAAACTCTATGGAGCTTTCTGAATTATTTACATGTTTTGTGTAGAATTCATAATATTAGAGATCCCTTATCAAAATTCCATATGCATGTTTTACGTATGCCTTATATTATGAATATATTAATAAAATTCATAACTTATCTTTTTTCTTTTTTCGAATTGTATACATTATTTGTTTTGTAGCTCGATTTTACTTGGTTGATACGATTCAAATTTGTATGGTTTGTGCAACAATGGCGATTCATAATTTCCTTAGGAGAAGAAACATAGAGGATGATGAGTTTCAAGCTTAAGATGATGACCCTAACTTATTGCCTGAGGTTGAGGAAGATGACCCTAATGTGGTCAATCAAACACCTATCTCTTTTTTGGGTACGACAGATCCAGAGATGGAAGCAATGAGAAATGCAATGTGTTATCAAATATGTAATAATTATAATTTCAATTAACATTTGGAAATTACAACTTTTAACTTAAATGTATTTTTGTTAAATACCCATCACTTGTTATAGGTATTATTGTTATCAACATTGAACTTATATATATATATATATATATATATATATATATATATATATATATATATATATATATATATATATATATATATATGTGTGTGTGTGTGTGTGTGTGTGTGTGTGTGTGTGTGTGTGTGTGTGTGTATGTGTGTGTATGTATGTGTGTGTGTGTTTCTAATCTTCTTGATTTACATTTGGATATGACAACTTATTTGTAATTTTAGGAATTCTCTTTCAAATATAAATTTTTTGATCAAAGAAAATAACATTATTTGTAATTCTAAGTTAAAAATGTTTGAAAATAAATTTGTTAGTTATCATAGTTTATTTTAACAAACAGAGAAAAGATTCTATGGTGAGGTTATTTTAGTCTTTATAATTTCATTCAGCATTTTTTTGAATTATTAATCAAACAGTCATACTTACTTATGACAGCTCATCAGTACTTCAAAAAAGCTAAATCAAACAGAATGTAGAACCTCGTCTTAGACTGACTTCGAAAATAACAAGACCATTGCCCCTAAGGGGGTGGCTCAGTGGTAGAGCTGAGACTTCACAATGTGTGAGGTCTCAGGTTTGATCCCTTCCCATGCCCCCTTAGGAGGAAAAAAAAAATCAATAGACAAGACCATTAGCCTCACTAACATATAAAAGATTTCTTTTGTATACTTCCTTCATTCCACACAAACATTCCACTATTCTTATTTTTATAATTATGAACAAGTTCAATAACATTAATACATTACTTAATTATTAGACTTCTCAAACGTGGATTCTTTGGGTGGAACATATAGAGTATATCACGCTATTTGTTATATAAGGGTAAATGTTTGGGGGGGTTTTTATGTTTTTTTTTCTCCCAAGCAGATGTGATGTAGTGCAAATTCGTTGAACCTGGCAGCTTTCAAAGTGACTACTACAGATCAAGGAACCTCGGGAAGCTTGAAAGTTTTCTTTTAGTTTTCTTTATATCCATTGTCCCTTTAAGTAATTGCAGCCTATAAATATTTTGTGTTCTAAGGTGTTTAGGGGGGGTGAATTATTTTGTTTATGAAAATTGAGAATAGAGTTCTCAGTTCTTTGTAGTTCCCAACTTGGAAATCGAAATTGGCATTCTCTATTGCGCATTTCCTTTTTCTGTTTCCAACCTTTATCATTTGGTATTAGAGCTGAGGATTACGCTCTTGGTGTTTACATCTTTCTCCTATGGCAGCAAGAAGGGGAAAAGGTGGACGTGGTAGAGGAAACATGGAGTATCAAGATAAATGAGATGTTGAAATTCAGGCACTTCGGAGACAAGTTCAAGAGCTGACCATACATCTTGAGCATCAAGAAGCCGGCGTGAACGTGGATCAAGCTACGGCTATTCCAGCGATGACTCGGAGTATGTGAACCCTTTTGCCAACAAAGAAATTAATAATTTCTTTGAAAAGTTCAAACAAACAACAGATTTTATGAAGGTGGACATACCATAATTTCATGGTCGCCTTCGACCGGATGAATTCCTTGATTGGCTTAGTGCTGTGGAAAAATTCTTTGAGTATAATGACACCTCACAGAATTAGAAAGTTAAGCTGGTTGCTACTCGGCTTCGAGGCTATGCATTAGCTTGGTGGGTGGTGGGACAAAACACAAGTGATGAGACTGCGTAAAGGAAAGCCCAAAATTGTTTCTTGGGAAAAGATGAGGGCTAGGATTCGTGAGAACTTCCTTCCAGCTGACTTTGCTCAAAGTATTTTTGTGCAATTTAATACAGTGCAGCAGGGTAACAGAAGGGTGGTCAATTATACGGAGGAGTTCTACAAGTTGATGGCGAGGAGCAGTAACCAAGAATCAGAAGATCAGCTTGTTTGCAATGGCATAGGATGAAGATATATGCTGATGTCCAAAGTTTATATTCCCCAAAAGGTGAATCAAGAGGCAAAGTTGCTCCGAAAAGGGATGCAAGCGGGTGCTGGTTCAGGCCCTAAAAACAAATCAAAGCCTTGTTTCAAGTGTGGACATTACATGAACGAGTGTCCTAGTCGAAGAAATGATGCTCGTGCAGGCGTTGTAGTTGAAGATAATGAAGAACCACAGCTTGAAGATGACATCCCCGTACATGATGATGATGGACATAATCGTGAGGAAATTGAACCAGAAGAGGGAGAATGTTTGGTGATTCGGAGAGATCATGCTGCCCCTAAACAAGACAATAATCAGTCTTGGTTAAGGCACACCATCTTTTGGACGAAGTGCAGATCGCGTGGCAAGATATGTTTTGAAAGAACACAATAGCGAGGATCCTCAAGAAAAGCCAAAGCAGTTTCCAATATAGCTGCCGATGTAGCTACAATGGAAGTCACAATGGTCTGAAAAATACAAGACAACGGAAGACTTAATAATAAAGCACAAAATTAAACATAAAGGTTTACCAAACAATCTACAAGCCTATACTTGTAGATCTAGCCTCATGGCCAAAAAGATTTCACTTAAAAAGATGAATTATTTTACAAAAGAATGTGAAATCACAAAACAAAACACTCTCACAAGATAACAAGTCATGGAGAGAAAAATCCCACAGAAAAACATGTATAGAAAACGTGGGAATAAACAAATAGCTTCCTAAAATCAGCTAGGAAGACAAAACAATTCCAGCACTTCAATGTAGTTCCGAATGTTATAACATTTAATGTCACATTCAAATTCTGCACACTTCTGGAATCTGAAACTGCTTCAAGATCTGATTTTTCTGCTCTCAACTTTCTGAATTTTCTCCCTGAATGTGTGTTCAGCCTCTGCCCTTTGTCTTCTATTTATAATGTTTGAGGAAACCTACACACAAAGAAGGAATCCATCTCCAAGAAGGACAAGGATTAGAGTTGGAAATAAAAGCAACTTCCTTAATTTCCAGATTTTCTTACCATACCAAATAGGATTCTAAGGCACGGTTTTGCTTAAGGATTTGACCAAGATTTTATTACCAAAAACAACTCCTAGAATTTAGGTCCAAGAAACCACAAAATCTAGGGAATTATATTGTTTCCAAATATGCAACCAAAAATCTTTAGGAATATTTTGTTTCCAAAAATGACTCATAAAGATTTTGTTTCCAAATATCCACCAAAACTTTATGACCAAGAAAGGTTAAAACCAGACCAAAATAGGTCATGCCTATTTTGCCCTTACAATCTCCCCCTTTGTTGAGCCTTTCTGGTCAAATCAAATGACAAGTGTTTATTCAACACCAATCAAACCATATAACCTGCAATGGTTAGAAAATCTCATCTCTCCCTGAATTTGTGCAAGGTATAAAATCAAAAATCATTTACTAAGCACAAATCTAGAATATACCAATGATGCAATCACATGCATACAAAACAAACATGATGAATCTACAAGGAATCAGATTCATCATCATCACCAAAAACACTTGATCTCTCTCCCCCTATTTGACCGGAAAAGGAAGAGGGATAAACAATCTTTTTGGAATTCTCAAAAATCAAAGATTTTGAAAAACACAATTAAGTGTTTACCATGATTTGATCACACCACTAGCAATAACTGAGCACATCATATTCAGATTCAAAACCTCTTAGTTCCACACAAAAATTAGACATCCACTAAATATTTTCAACATGGAGATTTTTGGAAATTGATTTGCACATTTTATTTTAGGACAAAATTTCACCAAGCTGATATCCTTGCCAACAATGCATGTCCTAAAACTTTATGCCTAAAAACATGATAACTAAAAGCTAGGCAAAAGAATTAAAAAAAATGCAATCACACACAAGTGATAAAGACCAGATCAAAGGATGTAGTTCCTAATGTAGCTGCATTGAGAGGTGCATTCGCCAAAATTGTGATTTTATTTTCAATTTTGCATTTTTTGTTTTTCTCAACCAGATTTCTCTCTCAAGATCATAAATTTTTTCACAACAAAAATCCATAGGTACTTTATTTCCCTAGGAATATAGCTCTACTTTATTTCAAGCTATAAAAACATGCCACTTGGAACCTTTCACACTATTTACCAAGGGAAGCAATTTTGCATTTGATCAACCCATGAAATCCGAGGATTCATAGTCCCAAAAGAAAGGTGCCACAACCTTGTTCATAGGTAGCGCTTTTCCGTTAGGTAGCTTTCACACTTTTTCTATTAAGGGGAGTCAATTTTCTCAAGATCAACCCATGAGAACCTAAGTTCCATAGTCCCTTGATAAATTGATGCATCCCAAAAATTTCAAAAGGTAGCTCTTTCCTTTGTGGACTTCAAACATACTCAATAACTGGGAGAGAGAGAGAATCATAACAAAAAATCACAACTGATTTTGAATGAAATTCCCGAGCAACAACAAAAGACACATACATGTGAGTCAAATGATCTAGAGTGCCCTCTAAAGACAAAATGCAAGCATGCCTAAATTTTTTTTATAATTAACTAAGTGTAAAATCATATGGCACACAAAAATACAAGAGATTTCCAAAGATTGAAAAATCTCTCAAAATCAAGACACTTGGCAAATATATCAGCAAGATGATTTTTAGTCCCAACATTGTACAATACAAACAATTTCCATATTCAACCAAGTCTCTAATAAAGTGGTGTCTTATATCAATGTGTTTTGTTCGAGAATGATGAACTAGATTTTTGTGCTAAACATATTGCATAGGTGTGATCAACATACAAGGTTAACACATCAATGTGTAGCCCATAATCTTTGATCATTTGGAGCATCCATAAAAGTTTTAAGGCTTCTCTCAAAAATATTTTGATAAGCATGCAAATTTGTGAGAATCAACCTTACCTCCTCTCCTTGTGTATATGACATCATGAATATTACCTATGATTTGTGAAGTGGGATGCACTTTCTGAATTTTTCTTGGAATGTCATGCCCATGATCAGTCAAACTGGACTGATTTTATGCTTGTTCTGAGTCTGTTCCATCATCTGCCAAGTTCTGTCCAATGTGACTTCTGATGTGACTTCAGATGTAGCTACATTGGGAGTCACATTTTGAATCACATCGGCTAAACTTCCTGGATATGCAGGTTTTGTTTGATCAGGTGCAGGTTCAATGGTTTCAGATGTAGGTTCTGAAGATTGTGCAGGAGATTCATGATCTCCAAAGTCAGGAGATTCATCATAGGACCATTAAGCACCAGGGCATATGTCAAAAGGCTCACATTATTTGGATATACCCTTCTTGTCACTGCCTTTGGGAACCCACATATGTTTAAAGGTTTTAGGTTGTTGTTTCTGTGAATGTGATTTTTGATGTAGCTTCGAATGTGACTTCCAATGTTGCTGCATTGGATGTTGCATTGGTTGTTGCATTTGATGATGCATCTGATTTTTAACCAAGAAAGCATGCCTTACTTCCTCTTCATATACAGCCTTTTTAAGAAAGCAGAATGGTTGTATATGACCAGGCTTATGATAAAAATGACACACAAAATTCTTCTTTCTTGTTTTGGGTTTTTCAAAGAAGTTTAGATTTTGAAAATTTTGTGTGGGATGTTTTGGTTCAATAGACATACCTTCACCTTCTTTCACAAACATCTTGGGCCTGAATCCAATACCAGACTTACAAGAATTCAACATATCATCCATTTTGTGTTGGCTTGAATTCCATTTTTCCAAGGTTTCATTGGCTTTGATGAGCTTTTCTTTCAGATCTTCAATCTCCACATCCTTCTTGGTCAACAGACTCTCCAGCCTTGTAATACACTCCTTCTGTTCTTCATTAGCCTTCTTTAGCAAGTCATTTTCCTTTCTAAGCAAAGTAACTTGATGAGCTCGCTTCTCCCAATCTTTGTACAGCTCTTTGTAACCTTCCAGCAGGTCTGATTCTGATTCTCCACTGTCTTCTGTGGCAGAGGAGTTAAAACAACAATGATCTTCCCAACTTTTCTCCAATGTAGCTTCTGATGTAGCTACATTCGGAGTCACATTGACCGAAAATCTTGCAAAATCAGATGGAGAGTTGTGTACAGCAGTGAGAATAATGAGATCACCTGGATCTTCATCACCACTATCACTCAAAGTTGCAGAAAAATTCAAACCCTTCTTTCTCAAAGTATTAGCACATTGATTAGCATAATGCCCAAACCCTTGACAAGCCCTACATTGAATAGAATCAATATTTTTACTTCTAGATGTAGGCTGCTTAGCAAAAGGATTGGTAAAAGAATTTTCAGGGGTTTGAAAAGAACTTTCTTTGGGAAGAAATTTGCTAGGCTCAGTTTTGAAAACTGTTTTGGTGATAGAGGATGGAGATCTGTTTTGCCCCTTTGTTTTCAAAATATTTTTAAATTTTTTTGTTAAAAAATCCATTGACTCTTCACCAAAATCAGATTCCTCAATCTTCTTATGCAATTCAAGAAATTCAGAAGAGATATCAACAACTGAAGGAAAAGCAATACTATCATCAGAAGGAGTAGAAAATGATGCACCTTTGCCTTTGTTCTTAATTTGCTCATTGAGGTTTAACTCAAAATTTTGAAGAATACCAGCTAGTCTTTCAAAACCAATGTTGTCAATGTCATGAGCTTCCTCAATAGCACAAATTTTCACATTAAACCTTTCAAGAAAAGTTCGCATCATCTTGCTAACAAGACGATCATTGGTGATCGGATCACCCAAAGCAAGAGCTGAGTTAGATATATCAAGTAATCTAGCATAGTAAGACATAATATCTTCATCTTCATTCATCCTTGTGTTTTTAAATTGAGTGGTAAGCAATCTTAATTTAGAAGCACGAACACTGGAAGGTCCTTCACACAAGGTTTGAAGGGCCTCCCATACATCTTTAGCAGATTCATAACTGGCTATAACCCTAAAGGTGTTTGAATCTAAGGCTTTATATATAGCAGACAAAGCTTTTGAATTAAAAGAGGCAATGTTTCTATCATTATTAGACCAATCTGCTTCTTTGGTGATCTTTACATCACCATCATCATCGAGTTTTGGGAGGAGTCCAACCATTTAAACAAAGAAGCCACACTCTCATCAATTGATTTGATGAAGATACGCATCTTGACTTTCCAAATAGAATAATTTGCATTAGTCAAAATAGGAGGACGAACAACATTCTCATATTGAGAATCCATCACGGCTACAATCAGAATCTACTCTTAGTGACGTCAAGAGGAGGCTCTGATACCAATTGAAAGAACACAATAGCTAGGATCCTCAAGAAAAGCCAAAGCAGTTTCCAATGTAGCTGCCGATGTAGCTACAATGGAAGTCACAATGGTCTGAAAAATACAAAACAACAGAAGACTTAATAATAAAGCACGAAATTAAACACAAAGGTTTACCAAACAATTTACAAGCCTATACTTATAGATCTAGCTTCATGGCCAAAAAGATTTCACTTAAAAAGATGAATTGTTTTACAAAAAGAATGTGAAATCACAAAACAAAACACTCTCACAAGACAACAAGTCATGGAGAGCAAAATCCCACAGAAAAACAGGTATAGAAAATGTGGGAAGAAACAAATAGCTTCCTAAAATCAGCTAGGAAGACAAAACAATTCCAGAACTTCAATGTAGTTCTGAATGTTATAACATTCAATGTCACATTCAAATTCTGCACATGTAGACACCCCAATTTCGTACCCCTGGTATGTAACTGACATAAAATATCAAGAACTGTTAAAACTTAACAAATGTCAAGTTGCAGAAGTCAAAAATGCGAAAGGAAAAGCAGGATGCGCGAAACAGTGAACTGCAGGGGAGGAAAGTGTCAAAATTTGAAACTTCAAAAAGCATTTGGTGCCCCCCTAAGGCAGCTTGGTGCCGCACCAAGCATAAGCTTGGTGGCACCAAGCTTTCATTCATGCGTCTCTCTGAAATCAAATGGGTACAAATCTTCAAGCGCGCGGTACAAGCTGTCAATGCACGGAGAGAAATTCAATAATTCCAGCGATGTCCTCCAGCTTCAGTATAAATAGAAGGCCCCGGCCTCTCATTTTGCTCAATTTACGCTGGTTTTTTATCGCAATAAGCTCGCTTCGATCCTTCGTTCTTCAGTTAAAAATAGTACGAGAGGTGCGAGATAGGTGAGTGGAAGCCCCTAAAATCTCCAAACCCCATCCAAACTCTGCCAAACCAAAAACCCATAGGTTATAAGTGATCCCTAGCCTAGTTGTTAGGTATCCACCTTAAAACCCCAGTCCAAAAATCCCAAAATAAGCCGTTACTCTGCCCGGGTAACGAGCTAAAAAAGTCAAAACTTAAGTCTAGGTTCCGCCCAACTGAAAAGGCCAAAACCTACCCAAATAAAGTTGTCACTCTGCCCGAGTTGACTAGCCCCAGCCTCAAAACCTCAATCAAATCCAGGTTCAAATCCAGCAATTCAGTCAAATTCAAAACAAAAAAGACTCCCTCTCTTGAGAGGACAGGCGAAGCACACCACCGCTACCACCTCTAAAAGGTAATACCTTTAAGGGCCTTTTTATTTCATTTGTATTTTTTCCTTTTATTTATTTTCAAAAGTTGTATTTTAAATCCGGCATTTGTATTTTTTCAATGTAGCCAATATAAGCCGTTGTCTTCGGATTAGATTAGCCGTTGTGCCTCGGAAAAGGAAAAATTATGTAAAAGAGCCGTTATAATGGCCAAATATTCTTAAATGTGTTTGTAATTATTGGAAGGAGGCGGCTGCGAGTCCGTAAATAATGTAGCCACGAATGTATCTGTTTAATTTTCCCTTGTCAAAATAAGACCTTATTTATTTGCTAGATTAATATAACAATGAGCATATTTCAGCCAAAAACGCTTTGAGACCGAAAGGCGAGTTGGGTGCCTAGCACCTTCCCAACTCGTAACTTAGCCCCGAACCCGTTTTCAAAAATCTGGTTTTCTCTTACGGTTTTCCTTTATTTTTGCCTTAAAATAAAGGTGGCGACTCTAAAACTTTCAGATCCAGGTGGGGCCTCGCAACATTCCCTCTTTGCACTTTCTGTTCTCCCAAAAAGGGAGATACGGAATGGAGGGGTGATGTATTCCCATATCCGGTATCCCCTAAACAAGGGATAACTTGATGCGGAAACCCATAGCTCCATATAGCGATCCGATTGGGCCATAAGGCCATTTTAATAAATCCATAAGTGGGGCGTCGCAATATCTTTTCTTGCACTTCTATTATCCCCGACGAGAAAAAAGGGGAGAATGAGAATGGAAAGGTAATGCATTCCCATATCTGTTATCCACGAAATAAGGGATAACCTGACATGAGGAAACCCTTAGTTCCCATTTTGGATACAAAATCCACTCAAAGGCAACCGAGGCACATTCCAACGTGCTAATATAGACAACTCCTCTCGCACTTTGGATTTCGTCTTCCCCTAAACAAGGGAGGGTGGAACGAGAGCAAGGTGGTGTCCCGCATCCGACGCACGCACCCCTATCCAGGGCGCTGGGCGCACCCCAGGAACCTCACGGTGGCGACTCTGGGGATGTCGTTTTATTTTAAATAAAATGGAGGGCTAGACTCATAAAATAAAACCTTTTTTGGCTTTTTTGTTTTCGGCTGCAATATGCTCGTTATATTAATTTACGCATTTCAATAAAGTGTTCCCATTACGGCCGTGGCTATATTTGTGGATATGATCCTCCATCTGGCAGCAGTCTCGTTCCGATATCTGTTACAGGCATGTTCGAGAGTATTAAAAAAAATTTCGAAAAATCAAAAAAGGAAAATATATATATTATATATTTTACAAAAAATTCGGGCAAAAAAAAAAAGCTGGGGCTTTACTTTAGGCTCTATTTTCTTTATTTATTTCTTTCAAGACATTTTTTCTTTTTCACTTTATTCTCAGAACTCGTATATTTGTACATCTTTGCATTCATTATGTCATTTTATTTTGGGGGCATAGGACCAAAATTTGTAATTAATAGGGATAGATAGTTTCCCCACTTTTCTTTCTATTTCTTAATGTGATGTGCTTGCTTGCTCGCTCAAACTAAAAAGCCGAGAAAATCCACACAAACAAAGGACAAGAGCCAAATTTGTTTTATTTTCTATATCCGTAAAATAAATAAAGGCTTTATCGCTTTCTAGATACCGCACACACGTGCACGCATAAATATATTCGAAATATATTCTACCACACATGGCCGCCTACCCCTGCATAAGCCAACGTTAGAATGCATATAATTTTTCAGGACACTTCACAGACCGACCGGTTTTTGCATCTTTGAATTGTGGGTCAGCCCCTGTCAAAAAAAAAATCATCAAAAAAAAATCATAAAATATATATGTTAAAAAAAAAATGCGCAAGTTCGAAAAAATAATAAGTGCGCACAAAAAAAAATCAATAAATAACAAACAGGGGCTGATTTATAATTCTCATATGCTCGACCTAGACCATTTCGAATGGTGGATCCTGAAAAGAGTATAGGCCCTTCGCTACGGGACCATCCGATCTGGGAGTCGGCGTGTGGAATACGTTGGTCCTATACTGAGAAAGAATCCACTATTCGGGAAAAGTCACGAGGCTGTCAAAATAAAGCAGGTGCTTATCCGGTCAATTGTAGGGAACATGGAAATAATAATAATAATATACTAATAAAAAGGCACGCTGTACTTCAAGCCCAGACAGCCTCCATCTAGCCTTCTGATACCTACCAAAACCCCATTTTCCTCAGAGACCTGGCCCGAATTTGGAAACGCAGAGATAGCACTGGCCGGTTGATTCGGGAAGATAGTACAGAAATCAGATCGGAGGATATCGGGCAGATCGACGAGGGCGTAATCAATTCGGGAAAGCATCCGACCAAGATGGCGAAAGTGAATCGGCTATGGGCACGGGTTCGGGGCTCCAGATATGCTCGCCTCGGCGATGCGAGAATGGTTTGACCAAAGGTTGGGTGCAGCGATGAGTCAAATGGCTAGTCTGGTACAGAGTCTAAAATCTAGTGGTGAGGTGAATTCTTCTCCTACTATTCCCCAAGAAGCATCCACATCTCAGGTGCCTCCTAACCCAACTCCTCAGCCAAATACTAACCCGCCAAATACTACCACTATCCCAAATCCCAATCCTCCACCAAGTCCATATTACCCAAATATATCCTTACCCGCCTTATCCACCATATACTCCCCCAAATACCCAGAACCCAAATGACCTTCCTTTTCCTATAACTAACCCACTCCTAAATAGCCCACACATGGACCCAAAAAGCTTTAACCCACCAGGCCAAGTTACCACATATTTACCTCCTAATGATCCTGGTCGCCCGGCTGAAGCTACCAATAACCCACCAAACCAAAATCCATATATTATCCAAAACCCAATAACCCAAGACCTTTATCCACCCAATACCCATATCCAAATTTTAATCCTTATAATGCCCAAATTCCATTAACCCGCATTCCATATCTTGTCCAAAACCCACCAGCCCAAAATCCCTACCTTCAACCAGAAAATAACCCAGCCTTCCTAAATCCAGCCAGCATATACCAAAAACCAACTCCCCCAACCACCAAAATGGAGGCCGACATGGAAAATATGAAGGCCATGATGCTTAAGCTCCTTAATAAAGGGGAATTTTCTACGCGGGCCCTAACATTGCAACCATCCGCAATACTTCCCTCAAAGTTCAAAAATGCCCGACATAGAAATGTTTGACGGACCGATGCCCCATATCCCATTTGAGATCTTATTCCAAAGATCTAGGGAGCCAGCTTTGAAGCTATGGCTTCCAATTTTCACCTCACCCTGGTAGGAGCTGCCAAGCAATGGTTAATGCTGTCTGATAGCAGTACCATGAATACCTGGGACCGGATAGCCGAGGAATTCCTTGAAAGGTACAAGGACAACACCGACCCTGAAAATAGGAGGGACCTTGAATCGTGCACTCAACGGGAAAAAGAAACCTCGCGCCGAAGTTTGCGGTCGTGGAAAAGAAAGCCGGTACGCACTTTGACGCATCCCGATCCGGCCGAGTCATGCCAGATGTTCATCAAAACCCTTCAACCCATTTACCTGGAACACATGCGGTACCTCCCCTGTACCAATTTTAAAGAAATAGTAGAGATAGGAGCCCGTATTGATGATGATATACGGACCGGCCAATTACAAGCCAATACACATCCTACCTCTTTCCGTTACTCTAAAGGAAAGACAATGACCACACCCGCACCAAGCTGTCAATGCGGTAGGAAATGCATCGACCCCTTTCTACCCAAAACTATGGCCTTTGTTCCATGGTCTTATGAAGCGGGCAGTGTCTGCAACACGATCGGAGGGAATCGTGGCCCAAATGTAAAATTTCGAAATCAAACCGGCATTATGATGAACTGCAAGCCTCTCGGTCCAAGAAATCTGCGAGGGCTAATGGCTCGAGGAGTGTTGAAGCCTTTGGAAAACTATAGGCCACCGACCCCTCGCGACAAGCTGGAACCATGCCCAAGATCGCGAGTATCATCGTTACTGTGGTCACCACACCGACAGATGCTACACACTCAAAAATGCTATCCAGGATTTGATAGATGATAAGGTGATTGAAAAACCTCCTCCCAGACCAAATATAATCAATAACCCTCTACCTCAAATCAACATGATTGAGGTTGATGACAGCTTCCTGGGTATGATAGGCGAGGTACGATCACGAAAAGCTCCTGCTGAAGTTTGAGCCTATAAGCCACCGCTGAGAACTAGTATACTACTTACCCCACACTTTTGACGCCCAGCAGATCGGTGGACTACTTTGGATATTACCCCTATTCCTTTCCTTTAGCCTTACTGGATTTGGTCATCTACCAATCCGCTCCCTAAAATTGAGGATCTCAAACCCTGTGTCCTCAATAATGTACTAAACCTCAGACGTTGTGCTTTTAATAATAATCTAAACGTCTTTGCTTATTTCTTAGTTGCACCTACATTAAAAGACACATTAAATAATTATAATAATGAGTCATTTAATAGGACCCAAAAGAAAAGAAAATTCTTGAGCTTGTAAAGTCAGTAGAGCCAGGAACAACATCATCAACAAAGAATCGAAGACCGATCCACTATCAATCAGGGCCGACAAGGAAATCAAAAGAAGTCAAAATCGGCAACTACCGCAAGGCTCCAAAAGAACACCACTCATGGATCTCCTCAAAGGTTCGTGGACATGCTTGCCTAGTCCTATAAAGATATGTCGAGTAGACCCACCATGGTTGAACAGGACCATCATATGTCCAGGATGCTCACCAATCGACAAAAGCTCCACCGCATCAAGCCGGAATGGTCACTACAAGTTGAAAAAGAAAATCATGAAACAGTCACCACGTCAAATTCATTCGGGTAAAAAATAAAAAATAAATACAAGAAAAAAAAGAGAAGAGAAGAAGTAGTCAAAAAAAATAAAAATAAAAAAAAAAAAAAAAAAAAAAAACCCGATCTGGCTGTCCAAAATAGTGACCATTCCCAAATCCTACAACACATCTGGCTATAGTCAAATCAAAAGCCAGGAGACCAAGAAAAGACCTCCTCCCTTGAGGGAACTCGCTATCATCGAGCTAAGAAAAATCCGGGGGCTACTTATCAAAGGTTGCTACCCTCTCTTCCACGATGTGTCTGTATGTTGTCAAAAGATCCGGTCGGGGAGATGCCGTACTCCTCACAAGCCAGAAAGAAGACCTTGTTCACCCTCCAATTTCAACGAGCTCAAAAGGTATTATGCTCGATCCATTCTATCCAACAAGCTTCCCTCTCCACTCGCTAGGAAAACCCGAAAGGGCGGTCTAGGCAAAAGTTGGGCATTCAAAAAAATGAAAAAAAAATGAAAAATGAAAAAGGAGAAATAAGGGCTCGCTAGGCTGAAACCCGAAAGGCGGCCTAGGCAAAAAATTAGAGCACAAAAAAATAATAATAAAGGCTCGCTAGGTTGAAAACCGAAAGGGCGGCCTAGGCAAAAGTTAGAGCCAAACAAATAAAAAATAATAAGGAGAATAAGGAGAGGGAAGGCACTTTTGAAACCTCGACATCTTACCTCTGGCTCCTGCAAGGCCTCAAAGACCGACGTGCAAGAATAATTGTAAAGGTTTAGCATCATGACCGACGAAAAGAAGAAGAAAACCACGACTCCCTGTTTCCCCAAACTATCCTTCATTTGCGCCTTAAGCCCCTGAGCTCACAATACACACTAAATATAATATTACGGGTCCTAAGGTGCAACTTAGAATAATTGCTAAAGAAGTTTAGGTTATACCATCAAAATGAGCAAAGCATCCTCGCCTCTATTCATCATCTGCGTTGCCATTGTCTCCCAGAACAGCGACGATTTGGATCCCGATCATCCCCTACGCCTGCCTCGATTATGAAAAAAAAATGTAGGAGTTGTGAGAATAGCCTTATGCCAAATATAGCCCTGCAACAATCATATGGCCAAGGAGGTATCTGCCTTTTCCTTTCCCCGCATCTCATAAAAAAAAAAAAAAAGCTCGTCACGAAGGTATTTTCCTTTAAAACCCATTTGGAAATACGCCGTGGCGTCGTTACCCATTAGGTCGGTTTAGCTTTGCTTTGTGCGTGTGTTTTGAGTCTCCGCACGTGTTTTATTTCATTTTACATCATATAAAATTAGGCGCATTATAAATATTTATGCGTTTTCAACAAAAAAAAAACAAACAAAACAAACAAAAACAAAAAAAAAAGTATCATTCTTTATGTAAATAAACACTTACCATTTTTTTTAAATATATATATACATGAACAAAATTCACATGTAAATAAACATTTGATTTCAAAAAATAAAAAAAAAAACTTCTGTATATATTGTACATATATACCATATTCTTTACATTCCTCCAAAAATAAAAAAAGTAAAAGCAGAGAAAATAAAAAATCTGAGAGGGAAAATGTATGTACAGAAGAAAAAATTTTTGTACATGCAACAAGGAAAAATGCGGCGGTAGAGAAGAAATTTTCAATCAAGCTAGAAAATGGAGCAAAAAAAGAAAACAACGAAAGAAAAAGATGACATCGATACCAAAAGATGCTACAAGAGAAAAAAAGGGCTTGGCCAAGGTTAGAAGGAATAACAAGAACAAATGCAACATCAAAAGAAAATTTTCGACTAAAGCGAAAACAAAATGGGACAAGGGAAAAGACTTTTCAAATAAGGCGGAAACGAACAGTGATAAAAAAGAAAAATCCCCAAAAAAAAAAAAAAAAAAAAAAAAAAGCAAGCAAGATTCAGGCCGAACTACGTTTGGTCGATTCCTTGAAAAAGGATACGTAGGCGACCTACATCAGGTGGTCCGACCATCACAATCATAAAACAGAAAAAAAATTCCCCAGCGAAGAATGGCAGAAATGTCAGAACCAGCCGAATCTGCGGCAGCCACCCGGACGCAAAAAGGTAAGTCAGGTATAGTATTCCTACCTTGACTCCAGAATAATTTCCTTTTTTTAAAAAAAAAAAAATTTGAAAAAAAAATGGTTTTATTTTCAAATAAAAGAAAAACTCTTTTCAAATTGAGTTTTGATTTCAAAAAAAAACACAAAAAGAGAAATATTGCAAAAACACAAAAAAAAAGAGGAATATTTCAAAAATACAAAAAAGAAGAATATTTCAAAAACACAAAAAAGAGGAATAAAAAAAAAAACAAAAAAAAAAGGGGGAAGGAAAAAGAATGTTTTCCACTGCACAATTTTCGAAAATACTTGAAGAATGATCAATTCGTCGTGTTCGGCGACAGATCTTTAGTCAAACACAATTTTCTGATATTTGAAAGTTTTCGGATTATGTCTGGAAACAAGACAGCGATCAAGGCCCAGACATAATTAGAAAATTTTTCTTAACACGTTTCAACTAGTTGAAAGGTGGTAATGTAAAAACATTCAAATCTTCATACCGTATTTGACAACGGTTTCGACCGGAAGAATACGGCTTTTCGAAACACAAAAATCTTTTTCCATTGTAGTTTAAGGTTTGGCCCGAACTACGTTTGGTCTCGATTTTTTAATAGGGAATACGTAGGCGCCTACATTAGTAGGTCCGACCATCGAGCACATTAAATTCACATCCGCTTAAAAACTTCGATAATTTTTATAACCGACTAAAAATGTCTAGGTTATAGAGTTTGGATAGCATGTCATCAGGCATTATAATCGCTACCAATTGCATTCTCCTGTTCTTAAATGAACGAAATTGAGAGTCTCTTGTTAATCAACGATGTTCATCTACTCGATGAAGAAGGTTACCAGTAAACTCCATCGTTGAGGGGCTCTGAGACACCCCAATTCGTACTCCTGGTATGTGTGACATAAAATATCAAGAACATTAAAACTTAACAAATGTCAAGTTGCGAGAAGTCAAAAATGCGAAAAGGAAAAAGCAGATCTGTGGCGCCAAATGCTGAAGGGGAGGAAAGTGTCAAAATTTGAAACTTCAAAAAGCATTTGGTGCCCCCTAAGGCAGCTTGGTGCCGCATCAAGCATGCTTGGTGGCACCAAGCTTTCATTCATGCGTCTCTCGAAATCAAATGGGTACAAATCTTCAAGTCACTGCAGTACAAAACGTCAATGCGGACCGGAGAGAAATTCAATAATTCCAGCCGATGTCCTCCATTTTCAAGATAAATAGAAGGCCCGGCCTCTCATTTTGGGCGTTCAATTTACGCTGGCAGGTTTTTATCGCAGCGCTCGCTTCTCGATCCTTCGTTCTTCGCTTAAAAATAGTACGAGGTGCGAGATAGGTGAGTGGAAGCCCCAAAATCTCCAAACCCCATCCAAACTACGCCAAACCAAAAACCCATAGGTTATAAGTGATCCCTAGCCTAGTTGTTAGGTATCCACCTTAAAACCCCAGTCAAAAATCCCAAAATAAGTCGTTACTCCGCCTGGTAACGAGCTAAAAAGTCAAAACTTAAGTCTAGGTTCCGCCTAACCGAAAAGGCCAAAACCTACCCAAATAAAGTCACTACTCGCCCCAGAGTTGACTAGCCCCACCTCAAAACCTCAATCAAATCCAGTTCAAATCCAGTTCAATTCAAAACAAAAAAAGACTCCCTCTCCCGCAGAGGACGCAGCGAGCATACCACCGCTCTAAAAGGTAATACCTTTAAGGGCGCATTTTTATTTCATTTGTATTTTTCCTTTTATTTATTTTCAAAGTTGTATTTTAAATCCCAAGACAATGTAGCCAATATAAGCCATTGTCTTTGCCCGGATTAGATTAGGAAAATTATGTAAAAGAGCCGTTATAATGGCCAAATATTCTTAAATGTGTTTGTAATTATTGGAAGGAGGCGGCTGCGAGTCCGTAAATAATGTAGCCACGAATGTATCTGTTTAATTTTCCCTTGTCAAAATAAGACCTTATGTGACAGCCCGACCTGAACCCCAATGCGGAATCCCAAGGTCGTGCCGTCAAGACAAGCTAAAAGATGGACAAGCACCCGCTAAGCGTAGTGGTGCGAGTCAAGAGTTAAACCAACAAACTCTAAACAGGAATGAAAAGCCATAACGGCAAAACCGAATAACCAAAAACTAAAATCTGCGGAAGCAAATCATAAATGGGACCAAAACCTATAGTTCTAAACTAAGGAATACCAAGCTGAGAGACGACTATCTCTCGACAAATCTCGACTTACTCGCGTGACGCAACATTGCGCACGTACAACAAACCATCGGCAACCTAAGGCCGGCGAAGCAACAAGAACCAACCTGATAAACAACAACTCAACGGCTAAAGCATGCCGGAGGAACAATTCAACTAAGAGAACAGGATATTCAAGTCCTAACGACTAAACCCAAGTCTCACGACTAACGTCGTCGGAGATGACAATACTAACAATAACGGGATGAGTGAGCTAAAGCATGCTCGAAATAACAATAGAATAACTTCTAAAAGATACAACAGCTCGACTAACGAGTCGGCTACCAAAATAATACAATAACAGAGTACTAACAATAAACTACCCAAGTAAAGTCTACATAACTTTACAATCGTGTCTCACAATTACAAAATAACTGAATAATAATAAATCCAAGCTAAAAGCCCGGAAGACCACCTTCTAGGAATCACTATCCAAAGCCGCCACGCGTACTAACGGGATCACTGCAAAAACTAAGGAAAACAAACACACGAAATGAGTCATAATGACCCAGTAAGTTACTAAATGCAAATGTATGGCATAGCATATCGTGGCATGGCATAATGTACCAACATATGTAAAATCATGATATCTTTATAGTCTACCAATAATAAACTTGTATCATGTTATCATGTAACATAAATTTCATAAACCATATAACACGTTTTCTTTCATATAAGTGCTTATACATAAGCACGTAAAATCAGGAACTGGGACAAGCCCTTCAATATTCAAACCAAGACCTGGGCCTAGCCCTTCAAATGAGCATAAACTGGGTTTCATTCCTCAAATGATCATAACTCACCAGTTTTCTTTAATGAGTTCCGCGTTACATTCATCCGACTCCGGGGATGAGAAATGGGAGCTCGATATCAGGCTAGGAGCCGCTAATACGAGACCACATCCCACTATCGGCCAAATAGTGAGGAGGAAGGGTACCAATGCGGCGATTCATAGCGAATGTTTCCAAAGGCCATGAATCGTCCCATTGCCGACAAAACGACCAAGACGCCAGCTGGACTCAAAATCAAGATGCTCAAGTAGATTATTTACTTGTATAAACCAATAAGGACCAAGTCCATCATAAAAGAACTTATCAGTTCAAGTAGGTCATAATGCTCTACAAAACCCAATAAACAATGCACATAATTGTATACACTTAACATGTTCAGCTAACTTGTAAGTTTAGTTCAAAAACCACATATTGAGGTATTCACAATCCTCAAGTCATCACCAATTTAAGAATAGCATATTAGCTCAACAAATCACAATATGAGGTCCACTATAGTCCTCTACTCATGATTAAGTCAAAGACTATTATTTAGTCTAAGTATAACCACAAACAAGGCTTATCATTAAGCTTCACTTATAGGCACATCGGACTCAACCCAAGTCCCGCTGTCGCTTGTAATCGACTTCCTCAAGACCACTCGTGAATGACAAGACCACCCCGGTAGTCTAAATCCCGCAAGTATTTTCATATCCTTACGACTAAATTCCTTATAGTGAATTCATCGAATAACCATTATTAAATAGTACTCGAGACCATGGGTTGGTCTCTAATACTCCGTGCTCTACAAGCACGCTCTAAACAAGTTCCCAATAGGTCTCGATAACATGAGTGTCTCCATTGGACACGACAAGATACTCTGTGCAAGACAAACTTAAGCAAATGAGACCCGAACATCGTAGGTCTCAACCAAAGGCTCGTTATCACATTATTGGCCTTACAATGACTCATTGAGTCTTAATTCTACATTCCATTCTTTATGTGTTTCATAGCCCCACAATTAAACGTTTCATTCATATATACTACAAAAGCCCAAAGTTCATTCGGGCTTGATTCCCAAGCCTAACAACCCAAAAACTCATAGACATAGTCAACGAAACCCAATGACATAGGACTTCAACCCTAATTCGTTAACTCAATATTGAGCCTATTATGACTCCGATGAGTCCAAATTCTAAGCTTCATTCTTAACCCTTCCATCGACATCAATATTAACACCCAATCCAAATAACAACAATTTCTCCAATAATTCGGGCTTGACTATCAAACCCTAAAATTCATAAAACCCAACATAACTCTATACCCATTTTAGAAATTCCATGTCTTCAATTAGATGGTCATACTCATACAACCTAGTGAGATCACACCTTCAAAGCCCCAAATTTTAGGCATACTTTCATAATAAACCAAATGGAATGTAAACATGATTTCTAGCATGTTCATAAGCCTAGAAACACAAGATGAAGAGTAACATTATACTTCAACAATCATATAGGTCATCCTACATATGCTTTTGACAAGTTCACATGCTCAATCACAAGTTAAAATCACCCAAGGCAAGTATGTGTACCCATTGACCTCAAATAGCATAGAGTTTGTTTTCCTTAGGATCAATGGGTACAAAATCAAAAGAAGAAGAAGAAGTAACTTACAAGTGTTCTTCAACAAAGAAAGCAAAGGAAGAAATCAATCGGTTGAAAACGATCCTCTCGTCGAGCTCTACACTTCTTGTGGAGGAGGCTTGAGCAAATGAGGGATGGATCAAGGAGGATGATGAAGATGTCTTCAAGAAGCCATGGGAGAGTTTGAGAGAGGATGAATCTCGTTTTTGGAGAGGAGAGGTGAGAAATGAGGTCACAACATCAGATTTGTGGCTTAAATATGGTCAACAAGTGAGTGGGACAAGTGTCACCACAATGTGGTGTCTTAAAATCTGATTTGGGCTTAATTAATCCACTCAATCACTCACTAATGCACTCTTAATCAACCCTTAAAACAAGTTAGACATGTTAGGACACAAGTGAGGAGGGTTAGGGAGGTTTAAGATAGGTTTAGATAGGGGTTATGGTGTACAAGTCGTCCAATACCAAAACAGGGCACAAAAAATCCCGTAACAGCTTCCTGGGGTTGAGGCGGGCGCCTCAACCCATCCCATGCGGCCGCCTCAGCTCTTCTCTGCACAAGGTTGCTCTCAAGCATTGAGGCGGGCGCCCACTCCATGCGGGCGGGCGCCTCCCGAACCTCCAAAACTTGATCTAAACTTGATCTAAATGATCCCAAACTTATGGGCAACCATTCTAAGGTCTAACCCAACTCAAAACAAGTCTAAAACACACCCAAACAACTCCCGAAACAACTCGGAGCGAAACCGGGAAGGGGTGCAACAACGTGCAACCGGGACGACGAACGAACTCGAAATCAAACGAGCAATGAAAGGAGACTTTTAAGGCAAGTCTAAGGGCTAATGAAGAAGCTTAAATACTTCTAGGAAGTTGAATAACAACTAGGGAAATAAGAATCCCAAAGGAGAGGCGATTACGCGACTCGATTCTCGAACTACGCGATAGAGACGAACGCTATCTCCAAAGCTTCCAAAATCATCGATAGGCTTAAGGAACACTTCCAACTTGAAGTCTAATGCATCTAAACATGTTGACAAACCATCTTAAAGAGGTCTAGGACCTAAACCGAGGTCACGAACACAAAACGCAAGCAAGCCTTCAATCGCGTCGCATTCCGACTATCGTCGGGTCACGACTTGTGACTTTAACAAGTCAACAACTATATGGAGTCTCTAAACATTGTTTTGGTCTTAATATGGTCTCTCAAACACATCTAGACCCTCTCGTAACCCAAACCTACAGTCGACAAAGGAAGAGGTGCAAGTATAGCACGCAAACCGAGACAACGAAGGAGCGGGGCGTCACACCTTATTTATTTGCTAGATTAATATAACAATGAGCATATTTCAGCCAAAAACGCTTTGAGACCGAAAGGGCGAGTTGGGTGCCTAGCACCTTCCCAACTCGTAACTTAGCCCCCGAACCCGTTTTCAAAAATCTCTGGTTTTCTCTTCTGGTTTTCCTTTATTTTTGCCTTAAAATAAAGGTGGCGACTCTAAAACTTTCGGATCCAAAGGGGCCTCGCAACATTCCTCTTTGCACTTTCATTCTCGTTCTCCCCTAAAAAGGGAGGTACGGAATGGAGGGTGATGTATTCCCATATCCCGGTATCCCCTAAACAAGGGATAACTTGATGCGGGAAACCCATAGCTCCCATAGCGATCCGATTGGGCCATAAGGCCATTTTAATAAATCCATAAGTGGGGCGCCGCAATATCTTTTCTTGCACTTCTCTTATCCCCGACAGAAAAAGGGGAGAATGAGAATGGAAAGGTAATGCACTCCCATATCCTGTTATCCACGAAATAAGGGATAACCTGACATGAGGAAACCCTTAGTTCCCATTTTGGATACAAAATCCACTCAAAGGCAACCGAGGCACATTCCAACGTGCTAATATAGACAGCACTCCTCTCGCACTTTGGATTTCGTCTTCCCCTAAACAAGGGAGGGTGGAACGAGAGCAGTGGTGTCCCATCCGCACGCACGCCGCACCCTATCCAGGGGCGCGACGCTGGTCGCACCCCGAACCTCACAAAGACACTTCCGAATCAAACAACTTCGTGGATCTGATTTTTCTGCTCTCAACTTTCTGAATTTTCTCCCTGAATGCGTGTTCAGCCTCTGCCCTTTGTCTTCTATTTATAATGCTTGAGGAAACCTACACACAAAGAAGGAATCCATCTCCAAGAAGGACAAGGATTAGAGTTGGAAATAAAAGCAACTTCCTTAATTTCCAGATTTTCTTACCATACCAAATAGGATTCTAAAGCACGGTTTTGCTGAAGGATTTGACCAAGATTTTATTACCAAAAACAACTCCTAGAATTTAGGTCCAAGAAACCACAACATCTAGGGAATTATACTATTTCCAAATATGCAACCAAAAATCTTTAGGAATATTTTGTTTCCAAAAATGACTCATAAAGATTTTGTTTCCAAATATCCACAAAAACTTTATGACCAAGAAAGGTGAAAACAAGACCAAAATAGGTCATGCCTATTTTGCCCTTACATGTTTGTTAGTCATTGATGGAGGAAGCTTTGAGAACTTTGTTTATTAAGAAATGGTGGATAAAATCAAGCTTAAAACAGTTTCCCATGCTCGTCCCTATTCTGTCTCAAGGATAAAGAAGGATAATGATGTACGAATTGATAAGAAATGTCTCGTTTCTTTTTCAATGGGTAGAAATTATCACAATGAAGTTTGGTGTGATGCAGCACCTATGGATGTTGGCCATATACTTCTGGGTCGACCATGGTAGTATGATAGGAGTGCTATTCATGATGGTAGAAAAAATACTTACACATTTATGTTGGTAAAAACTGAGATTGTTCTTTTGCCATGCCAAGATGTCTCTTGTTCCAAATCTAACACGAAAGCGGAGGAAAGTGCTTTTCTTACTTTGTCACAGCTTGAATGTGAGACCAAACAAGGAAGTATGATTTATGTTTTGGCGGTGAAAGAATAGGAGGAGCATTCAGAGGTCTCAATTGATGTCAAAGCTTTGTTGGAAGAATTTGAGGATGTCACTCCAGAAGAGTTGCCTCATGGGCTTCCCCCCTTTCGAAACATTCAACACCAAATTGATCTAATTCCAAGAGCTATCTTTCCTAACAAACGCCATTATCGAATGAGTCCAAGTGAGCATGAAGAGCTTAATCGACAAATATCATACTTGCTTAGCACAGGCGCTATCAAGGAGAGTTTAAGTCCTTGTGCTGTCACTACACTTTTGACTCCAAAAAAAGATGGTTCATGGCGGAAGTGTGTTGATAGTCAAGCACTCAATTGAATTACCATTAAATACCGGTTTCCTATATCGAGGATAGATGACATGTTTGACATGGTAGCTGGGGCAAAAGTATATTCTAAAATTGATCTTTGCAATGGCTATCATCAAATCAAAATCAAGCCGGGGATGAATAGAAGACCGCGTTCAAAACTCGGGAAGGCTTGTATGAATGGCTTGTTATTCCATTTGGCTTATCTAATGCCCTAAGTACCTTTATGCGTGTAATGAATCAGGCACTTCATGACTTTATTGGCAAGTTTGTTGTTGTTTACTTCGACGACATTCTTGTTTATAGTATGAATTTGCAGGATCACCTTGAGCACTTAACAGTTGTTTTTCAAACTTTACGAAAAGAGAAACTTTATGTGAACCTCAAAAAGTGCTATTTCATGACAAATCGCCTAGCTTTTCTTGGTTTTGTTCTTACTCCCGCAGGCATTATGGTGGATGAAGAAAACATCAGAGTTGTGCAAGATTGGCCTACTCCTAAGAGTTTACATGAAGTGCAAAGCTTTCATGGATTAGCTTCATTTTATCGGTGATTCATAAGAAACTTCAGCACCATTGCAACCCCTTTAACAGATTACTTGAAAAAAGGAGAATTCAATTCGACTCCCGAAGCTGAAGAAAGTTTCAATAATTATCAAAGACCGATTATCAAGTGCACACCTGTTCTTGCACTTCCAAACTTTGATAAATTTTTTGAAGTTGATTGTGATGCATCTCATATGGGTGTGGGAGGTGTTCTTAGTCAAGAGGGTCATCCAATTGCTTTCTTTAGTGAGAAGCTAAATGAAACGAGGAAGAGGTATTCTACTTATGATGTGGAGCTTTATGTCGTTGTTAAAGCTCTTCGGCATTGGCAGCCATATCTTATCTAAAGGGAGTTCATCCTCAACTCTGATCATGAAGCTCTCACATATATTAACTCCCAAGCAAACTTGAATAGGAGGCATGCTAGTTGGGTATCATTCTTGCAAGAATACACTTTTATGTTGAGACATAAGAGTGGAAAACTTAATAAGGTGGCTGATGCGCTTAGCCGAAGGGTTGCATTGTTGAATGCTATGAGTAACCAACTAATAGGATTCGACAGCATAAGAGAAATGTACATGGAAGATATTGATTTTAAAGAAGCTTATCAGAAATGCAAGGAAGGTAATTATGGAGTGTCTCCTACATGATGATTTTCTTTTCAAAGGGACAAGGTCTGCATTCACATTGTTCTCTTAGAGAATACATCATCAAAGAATTGGATTGTGGTGGTCTTGGTGGGCATTTTGGAAGAGATAAAACATTGTTGCGAGAAGTGGCAAAATTTATGAAGAGGTGTCGCATATGCCAAACGTGTAAAGGCCAAAGTCAAAACACTGGTGTGTACACTCCTTTACCTATTCCTAATATTCCTTGGGAAGCTGTTAGCATGGATTTTGTTGTTGGACTACCAAGGACACAAAAAGGGTTTGACTCAATTTTCGTTGTGGTTGATCATGTTTCAAAGATGACTCATTTCATGCAGTGTAAAAAAAAACCATGGATGCTTCATACATTGCTGATCTTTATTTCAAGGAAGTGGTTAAACTTCATGGCCTCCCCAAGAGTATTACATCTGATCATGATACAAAGTTTCTCAGCCATTTTTGGAGAAGCTTATGGAAGATATTAGGGACTGGCTTGCTTTATAGTGCGTAGTGCCTATCATCCAGAAATAGATGGGCAGACTGAACTTTGGGGAATTTGCTTCGGAGTCTTGCTTCTAAGAGGCCAAAACAATGGGATACTGCTCTATCCAGAGCTGAGTTTGCTTACAATTATGTGGTTAATCGTTCAATCAGGAAAAGTCTGTTTGAAATTATTTATGGGCAAAATCCAAATAACTATCTCGATCTTACGGGAGTGCCAAGTTCTAACAATAAGGTGGAGGATTTTACTATGTCTCTGGAAAGGATCCAAGAGGAAGTGAAGAAGAAGCTTGAACAAAGCTACAAGTCCTACAAAGATGCTGTTGATATTCATCGACGAGTTCAAATCTTCGAAGAAAATGACCTTGTTTGGGCCTATTTAAAGAAAGATAGATTTTCGGCTGGTACATACAACAAACTTGAAAGAACACAATAGCTAGGATTTCAAGAGAAACCAATGCAGTTTCCAATGTAGCTACCGATGTAGCTACAATGGAAGTCACAATGGTGAAAACAATCAAAACAACGGAAGACAAAATAATCAGAAAATAAACAGAATGCTAAAATATACCAAAATGATCTAGAAGACTATGCTTGTAGACCTAGCCTCAAGGCCACAAAGATTTCACTAAAAAGATTATATGTTTTACAAAAACTATTGTGAAATCACTAACCAAAATACTCTCACAAGACAACAAGTCTTGGAGAGCTAAAACCCCACAGAAAACAAGGTATACTAAACGTGGGAAGAAACAAAACAACTTCCTAAAAACTGAACAGGAAGATAAACAGAAATCCATAATTCAATGTAGCTGCCGATGTTATAACATCAGAAGCTACAATCAACTTCTGTTCGACTGGAAGAAAGAACAGCCTCTGAATCTTCTATGTTTCTGCTCACAACTTTTGGCTTTTGTTTTTCTCTCAAGCTCTACCCTTTTACCGTGTCCCAGCTCCTCTATATATAGCGATGAGATAACCTACACACACAAAGAACAATCCGGCTTCTACAAGGACTAGGATTAGAGAAAAGGAATTAAAAACTACTTAACATATCCATAGATTTTATTACCATATGATGAAGGTCACAAGAAACCCGGTTGGAAAAGGATTTATAACAAGATTTTGTTTCCAAATATAATACAACAAAATCTAATTAAAGAAGTAAATACCAAAATTACCAAAACTTGTCAAATATGAATTTTGACCATGAAAGGGGAAACAAGTAAAAATAGGCATGACCTATTTTACCCTTACAATCACCCCTTTGTTGAGCATTTCTGGTCAAATACAATGAGAAGTGTTTCCATAATGAACTCATACTTCAACCCGCATATGTTAGAGAGAAATATCCAAAAACACACCCCCTGAACACATGTATCAAACAGGAATATTAGGAAGTCAAGTTGTATGAAATATAAACTAATCAACCCAAAACAGTTAAGAGAGTGACATAACCACACCAGGCAGAAAGCAGTTTAAGGAACTTATTACAGACCATCATCAGACCAACATAAAATATTGTTTGGAATATAACAACCATAATAAACATCTTCAATTTTCTTCATCAACAATAGTTTCCCCAGCAACATCAACAGGTTCAGGTACAGAAGCATCATGTGCATTAGATTTAGGAACAGCACTAGAATCAACAGCAACCTCAGGAACACTTGGAACACTTGGAGCATCATCACCCCCTATATGGCCAGAATGGAGAGCCAACCAAGAGGTATATTGAGCTGCCAAGGACTGGAAAAGAGGAGGTTTGAGAGGGCAGAATAGCCAATTTGGAATTGACCATATTCAACTGAGCAGATATGAGGGCAATGGATATAGGGGTAGAAGGATTATCTGAGATGGGCAGAGATGAGGTAGCTGATGTAGCTACATTGCCAGTAACATTGACAGGAGGTTGGACAGAGGGTTGAGACTGTGATGGACCAGGAATAGAAGAAGAAGGAGCTGTACAGATAGGAACATAGGGATAAGCTAAAGGCAGGTTAACAACCCTGTCCCCTTTCAGAAGTTTGGCAGAAATATGGAGAGGGTCAAAGATAGGAGTCAACCTTGTTCCTGGCTGGAGTATATCCTTGAGACACCAGGATTTTGTAGATCAAGGAAGGGAAAATAAGAGACCTTTTATCACCTTCTGATTCTACAAGAGAGGTGATTTTCCTAAAGGCAAAGTCCCCAAAGTCAAAAGGTTTGTTGGTTCCTATTTGAAACAAGACTTTAGCATGCTCTTCTGTCAAAGTGTTTGTGTTTGTAGTGGGGGCCCAATTAGCACAACAAATTTTGTGCATAAGGGCATATAGAGAGGATAATTGAGATGTGCTAATGGAAGAACCCTTCCCAGGCCACTTATGCAAAGTTCCCCCAGTCAGTTCAAGAGAACACAAATTCAGTTCAGAAGTCATGGTGAAAGGACCAATTTCAGGTGTATTGAACAATTTATTGATGTGGGAGGAAGAAAACATATACCATTTCCCACGGACAAAAACTTTCTCAAACTTAGGATCAGAAATTAAAGAAATTATTTTCTCTAGATTTGCATAAAACTCATAGATTAGGTCACTAAAATATGGTATGGCAGAGGAGAGAGTCCCTAAGAGACCTCTATCTATGATGAATTGAGACATATTTTGTTCAGACAGTTCAGCAGAAGGGATAACCCTTTCATCAACAATTTTCCTAGAAGTATTATATCTAATAGACGCAGCTTTTGAAATAAATTTTGTAGAAAAGGGTTTACCAACAGAAGCAAGAAAAGAAGCATGGACCTTTGTAGCTCTGGATCTAGCTACATTGGTAGCTACATTGGCAGATGTTGCACGACTTCCGGTAAAACGGACAGGAGCCTCTTCGCTCTCATCACTAGCATCAGGTGTTGCTTCCTTACTTACAAAATCTTTGTATGAACTGTCATCAAACTCTGAAGAGCTTGATGGTTGGGCCAAGTTTTCAACTGGAGGAGGTGAAGATTCTAGAGAACCTAGAACAAAAGCAGACTTTAGTTGCACCAGGAAATCTGCAAGAGTGCGTTGTTCATTGGAAAAACTGATATCTGCATTAGACGCCGAAGGAGAGCTAGACTCATTTTCGGAAGATTCCTTGACTTGTGTTGAAGAATCTTTTGGAAGACAACCCGTGGTGAAGGAATTGAATAATCTTCGTCTACCACATCTTCTACGGCTGGAACAAAATCTGAAGAAGTAGGTTTGGAGGCGATATCTTGAACAATAGGAATGGACCCTTTTTCAGCTACAAAATCTTCGTCGTCTGAATCACTAACGACGGGCACAGGTTCTTCAAAATCTCCAGGTGTTACCTTATGCTTCTTTGCACTGGCAATATCTTCCTTGCTTAGATTTTTGAAATTTGATGGAATGCCTCTAAGTCTCTTTGATCGTCTAGAGCTAGGGTTCCCAATTTGGGGCAACCCGGATAAGTCAACGAGATTGTCAACGTCTATGGAATTCCCCTTTTCGCCTGGAAGAATAACCGTTAGGGGTTCTGGCAGAGGCTGAGCGACCACCATTGCAGTTTGGGGATTCTTTGGAGAAGAAATTGGGGACAATGTAGCTTCATTAGAAGCTACATCACCTAAGGGAGTTTGCTCAAAATTCTTGGATGCAGATGAAGATGAGGATGCCATGGAATGTTTGAGGAGAGAATCAGAAAGTAGAAGATGAATAAAAAGGATTTTCGGTGATGGCACCTTCAATAGCACACTTCTATGGATTTGAAGAATTAGCAATGTCTCTGAATTTGTTAAGTCCCTATTGCCTGAAACCAACACTAATAGCACCTACTAATTGTAATTAGCCATTAGACACTAATGACAAGGGAATAGGAGGAGACTAGATAATACAATTAACAAAATTTTAAATTTTGATGATAAATCAATATTAACCAAACCACATTTAAGGGAGAGATAGAAAATTTGATTTTGTTATGAGAAATAGGTGGAGAATTAAGGGTGAGGGAATAACAACCAATTTCATATTTTGAAACATTGAATTTTCAAAAATTAAGCAAGGATTTTGAACAAACACAACACTTAACTAACCAAAATTGTCACACCACTAAATTGTCAATCATTAAGCATAATCTGGATCAAAGCCTCATGAACATCACACAGATTAGACAGCCACATAAATTGTAACATGGAGTACATTGGTATATAGATTGCACTAATCTGAGATGGAAACAAAATATCAAGGGGCTGATATTATCAATACTGATAATGACCTAGAAAATATGTCTAACACATGCCAAGAACATGAAAATAATGCAGTCACACACATGTAATAAATGTCTAGATCATCTAAATGTAGTTCCCAATGTAGCTGCATTGGAAGATACATTCGCCAAAGTTGTGATTTTAGGTACAATTTCTCATCTTTTGTTCACCAAATCAGCACATAACTCCCACAAAAACCATAGGTACTTTATTTCCCTAGGAGAATAGCTTTACTTTATTTCAAGCATATTCAACACATGCTACTAGGAACCTTTCACACTATTTACCAAGGGTAGTCGCTTTACTTTTTGATCAACCCATGAAATCCGAGGATTCATAGTCCCAAAAGAAAGGTGCCACAACCTTGTTCATAGGTAGCTCTTTTCCGTTAGGTAGCTTTCACACTTTTTCAATTAAGGGGAGTCAATTTACCCAAGATCAACCCATGAGATCCTAAGATCCATAGTACCTTGACAAATTGCAGCATCCCAAAAATTTCAAAAGGTAGCTCTTTCCTTTATGGACTTAATATTTTTCAATTACAATACTCCTTTAGGGAGAGAGTGAGGAGAATTAGAACAAGGATATCACAAAAAATTTTGAATGTAAATCCAAGACAACAAACAAAGGTACTAAGACATAAAAGATGAAACTAGTGTGCCCCCCTAAAACTCAATACAAGATGCCTAAATTTTTTTTATATAAAGAAGTGAGGGGTCACATGGCACACATACCGAGAGATTTCCTAAGATTTATAAATCTCTCAAAATCTAGACTCTTAGTGAAAATATCTGCTAATTGATTTTCAATTCCCACATGTTCAATGCAAATAATACCTTGTTCAACCAAGTCTCTAATAAAATGGTGTCTTATATCAATGTGTTTAGTTCTAGAGTGTTGAACATGATTTTTTGCTATACTTATGGCACTGGTGATGTCACTATACATGGTTAATACATTGCTGTGTAAGACACTAATGCAGTTTCCAATGTAGCTACAATGGAAGTCACAATGGTGAAAACAATCAAAACAGCGGAAGACAAAATAATCAGACAATAAACATAATGCTAAAATATACCAAAACGATCTAGAAGACTATGCTTGTAGACCTAGCCTCAAGGCCACAAAGATTTCACTAAAAAGATTATATGTTTTACAAAAACTATTATGAAATCACTAACCAAAATACTCTCACAAGACAACAAGTCTTGGAGAGCTAAAACCCCACAGAAAACAATGTATACTAAACGTGGGAAGAAACAAAACAACTTCCTAAAAACTGAACAGGAAGATAAACAGAAATCCAGAATTCAATGTAGTTGTCGATTGTTATAACATTAGAAGATACAATCAACTTTTGTTCGACTGGAAGAAAGAAAAACCTCTGAATCTTCTATGTTTCTGCTCACAGCTTTTGGCTTTTGTTTTTCTCTCAAGCTCTGCCCTTTTGCCGTGTCCCATCTCCTTTATATATAGCGATGAGATAACCTACATACACAAAGAACAATCCGGCTACTACAAGGACTAGGATTAGAGAAAAGGAATTAAAAACTACTTACCATATTCATAGATTTTATTACCATATGATGAAGGTCACAAGAAACCCGGTTGGAAAAGGATTATAACAAGATTTTGTTTACAAATATAATACAACAAAATCTAATTAAAGAAGTAAATACCAAAATTTCCAAAACTTGTCAAATATGAATTTTGACCATGAAAGGGGAAACAAGTAAAAATAGGCATGACCTATTTTACCCTTACAAAACTCAAGGAAAATAAGATTGGTCCTTGCCGAGCGTTGAAGAAAGTAAATGATTACGCCTACAAGGAAAAGAAGATTGGTCCTTTCCGACATTCAATGTTCGAGATCTGACCCCTTATCATGGAGAAAATGATCTAAACTCTGAGACGAGTTCTTTCCCACCTGGAAAAGATGATGTAGTGCAAATTCGTTGAACCTGATAGCTTTCAAAGTGATTGCTACAGATCAAGGAACCTCAGGAAGCTTGAAAGTTTTCTTTATATCCATTGACTCTTTAAGCAATTGCAGCCTATAAATATTTTGTCTTTTGAGGTGTTTAGGGGGGTGAATTATTTTGTTTATGAAAATTGCGAATACAGTTCTCACTTCTTTGTAGTTCCCAACTTGGAAGTCGAAATTGGCATTCTCTATTGCGCATTTCCTTTCTCTGTTTCCAGCCTTTATCAAGATGTGATTCTTTTATTCAGTTCATTTTCTACCAAAATTATAATGTCAATAAAAATCATTTATGTTTCCTTATAATTCAAATCCAATGTATGAAATTTGGCTACAAGTCATGTTAATCAAATTGTTTTCTTTTTTAACTTAAGACAATTAAATTTCACTTTGATTTCTTCGAAAATGGAGAAGATGAGATATCATATATCAAAGGAAAGAAATATACATTTGCACATGACAAAGGGAATACAATAAAGCTGGGCATTAAGGAAGTTCTGACACTGAAATATTTTTTTTTCACTCTAACTCTGTATTTTTAGTTTTTCAATAAATCGCTACGCAAGTGTCAAACCAACACTTGGGTGGGGCTTAAATTAATATATAATTAGCCTAATAATTTAAAAAATTCTTAAATATAACTTAATTAATAAGCATTAATAAACCTTGAAATACGCTAATAGTAAATATCACCAAATAATCTATAAATAATGATCACATTAGAAGAATAAAATTTAAAAGTAAAACCAAAAATTTAATATTATTCCAAAGTTCAAAACAACACAACAATTGTCAATAGTTCAATACACGATAGGTCCATTAAAAATTACTAATTTACGATGCAAACTTCATTTTTAAAAAAAAAATTTGTAAAAAGGCCCAAAACGACGTAATTTTGGGTCAAAATTTAAATAAAATTAGAAAAAAATTGTCAATTTTGCCATTGTACTTTAATGAATCTTTACATTTTGTCACTGTATTATTTTTTGAGCAAAATTGTCATGTACTTATAAAAGGGGGTGCAATTTTATCATTATTCCTAATCGACATCCATTTTTTAACGAAATTATATTTCAGTTGCTTCCCTTAAGTTTTTTTTTAAATTATTGGAAGATCTTTAATGATAGTTGATTATAAAAAGTAAATGGTGTTTTGTTCTCAAATTATAAGGGGAATTGTTTTTCTTTTATGGGTTAATAAAGATATTATATGAACAAAAAAGGAAAAGAATTGATAAAATATAAACATAGAAATAAGAAGGAGAGATATATTGCTTGAACCAAGAAAAAAATAGAAATTTTTTTACTATAATACAACACAGTTAATAAATTATGACATAAATTATCTTTAATATATTCAATAAAAATATTAGTAATTTTTTCATAAATTATTTAAAAAATTAATAATTTTTTAAGGCATAGATTATTAGTAAAAAAGTAAAGATAAACATTGTTAAAAATATTTCTTTAAAAACAAAATTATTCATGAAAAAAATTAATATATTAGCACATCACAATTTTCATTTTGGCTATTATAGGTTTACTTTAAAATTTTTACTTTTCTTGTAATCTTATCTTTATAATTCCAACTATAGAAAGATTTAAAAAAATGTTAGTACAAAAACAAGTTATATTATTCTACTTAGTTCTCTTTAGGTATTAAAATAAATAATGAGTGTTAACGACTAGAGGTTATTAATTATTTTTTATAGAATTTGTTAACTGATTAGATTTTTTAACGCTCATTATATTATTTTTATTATAATATGATTCAATAAGAGAAAATGTATTTATTAATTACTTTAAATATTTCTCTCTTATTTTTTGTATTTAGGCAATATATCTTTCCTTTTTATTTTGTATTTTTAATCATTTATTCATTCCTTCCTTTTTTTCATGAATTATCTTTTTTTAATTCTTAAAAAAACCCCTTAGAATTTATGAACAAAACAAAATCTAATTTTTAACATCAATTATCTTTAAGTATGTTTTAACATTGATTATATAGTCATGTTCAACATGAAATTCATGAATATATGAATAGAGTTAGTGTGCATTTCCCTCAATCATTCCAACATGACTTCTTGAGTTAAAAGCACGTAAAAATAGTCTATCCAGTTGCAAGTTAATTACCACCTTATCAACACAAAAGGTCTGAAACATGTGGAAGAATCTTAATTAATTTAGCTAACTTTGAAGCACACTTATGGGCCTTGCAAGTGAATAGTGGGGATTTCTAATTAGATGTAAAATGTGTTTGCCTTCTATTATTTTTATGGTTCTTTGGCCATTTTCTGATGGTAATAAGTACTTGAGGAATTGGAGGAAACTAATTACAATTATAGAACGAAGATGTGTAATATTAAGACCAATCATGTATTTCATGGGTAGATTATTGGTGCCGTGGACACCTTCTAATGGTAGAGCTGTTAAGGCGGGTCAGTCCGCAGCTTACTAAAACACGTCATTTGGCAAGGAATGTGAGTCGCTCCATAAAACTGGCAGGCGGTCATCCCACCAATTTTTTCCCTCAATAACGAAAAATCTATAATATTGTAAAGACAACTCTCAAAGACACACATCATGCCTCTGTAGTTGAATTCGAATCTTTGATTTTTTGGGACTTTTTATCTTCAAGACATTAAAAGGGATGTATCACACATTGTTTAGAAAGTATATTAATTTTAAAAGTTTTTAAATAAAAGACTTATAATTTTATTATCGCTAGAAGAGATGTATCTCACATTATTAGACAAGAATGTTGGTTTTAAAAGTTTTTAGATTAATTTTTTAAATATTATTACCAAGAGAAGAGATGAATCCTACATTTGTTAGAAACTTATATATCTGATTTTAAAAGTCATTATATAAAATACGTCCAATATTATTACCAATAGAGAAGATGTATCGCACATTGGTTCGAGAGCGCGTTCGTTTAATTTTTTTATGATAAAATACTTTTATCATTAATCCATCATTACTAATAGTAATAGAAGAGATATATCTCACATTGGTTAGGATTTTAAATTGGTTTTTAACAACTTTCTCTACTATTAATAGTGTAAAAGGGAAAAAAAGAAATTAAAACACCATTTTATTATTACTCTTTTTATACCTTCTTATAATCTATTTTTTCGTGAATATTGCGGTTAGTCTACCTTATTCTGACATTTGTTGCTATAAGTATCACATACTAACGAATCTGTAATCATTTACTTATATTTCATATTTCAAAAATAATGTCATGCTTTGCGTGAAAAAAATTTAAATTCATAAATTCAAACTCGTGGTTCCCTTTGTTATTTGCAACATGTAAATAGCGGGTCAACCCACCCCTGCCTCAACCCGTAACCCGTGCATTTTTTCACTTTTTTGACCCATCTCCTAGTAGACTCATACTTTCTCAACTCAACCCACCTCTTTTAGGTGGCGGAACAGGTTGACTCTACGGACCCAACCCGTTTTAAAAGCTCTGACTAAGGGTAGATAATTTGAGCATAACCTTTGGCATTTTACTCCGTAATCATGTTTTTGTTTTGCGCACAGTTTATAGAGTAAATTGTTACATGAATAAAGAACAAGGGCGTCCATTGCAATTATATATATTGTGGTTCATTTGCTTTGCATTACACCATTGAATTACACAACAAAACACACCTTTGGGCCACAGTACTTTACAAAAGGTTGAAATTAGGCCATTGAGACATCAAAATTTTTGAAGTGGCCACGGTACCAGAGTTATCATGCACTCTAACCCAATTTTTGGATGAACATTAAATTTGCACATTAATTAATGTTAAATACCTATTTTACCAATGTCTTCTTCATCATCATCTTCTCAAATTTTTTTGGCATTATGATTTCCAAATCTGGTGTAACCCAGATCTTGAAAATTGCAGGAGAACACCATATCCAAAATCAAATCAAAACTCATATTTAAATTTCACCGACCTGATTCACAACTTCATCACCATTGGTGATACATACTCAAAGGGAGGGGTAGCCATGGTGGGAGAGGAAGCAGTGGAGCATATCTAAATTTCCAGATCGGGTGTTATTCGGCTAAACACTGGTGTTCTTAGGCGAAACCCATATCTACTTCAACAGTTTCCAGATCTAATTGTTTATGCCTATCTTGAGTGATTTTCTATTGCAATGAGTGATTTTCCATTGCAAGTCAAACTGTTAAATAAAACTTCAATAATTATGGAAATCGTTTGCATATTATGCTTAACAAAATATCGATCACACTATCACATAAAATGCAATCATGAAATAAGATCGATTCTCAAAAAAATTCCAACGGAGAACGAGATCTATTGATCTCAGTAGGAGGAGGCAGAATTGCAGGCTTGTTGCTTCTACCGTTACCATTGATGTCCTTGACTGGCCTGATGAAAGACAACGGCGCAAACTCCATATCATCGTCATCGTCGTCGTCGTCAATGTCGATGTCAATGCTCTGAAAAGCCATAACATGCCAACCTCTAAGCGGCGATTTTGGCGGTGAAGTTCTAAGTGCGCTTAATATTGGGAATGTCGATAGTACGTGGAGGAGGAACGAGAGTGGTGGTAACGTGACGAAGACTTCATCGGAGATGAGGAACTGACTGTGACGCTGAATTTAATGCTTCACTAGCGAGCATAGACTGGACTTTCAGTTCCTACCTAGTCCATAACACGTAGTAGTATAAATCAGTTGTCTGAGTAGAGAGTGTGTGTGTGTGTGTGTGTTAGAGGGGGAGAAAGAGAGAGAGATGAAAGGAAAACAGATCTAGAAATCAAAATGCCAAAAGAATCGGAGACGATGATGATGAAGAAGACGAAGGAAAAAAGAGGTATATAACATAACTTAATGTCCATTCAAAAATTGGGTAAAATTGTAAAATAACTCTGATACATTGGCCACCCCAAAACTTTTGAAGCCTTAATGGCCTAATTGTAACTTTTTATAAAGTACAGTGACCCAAAGGTGTGTTTTGTCTAAATTACACTAAACATTTCTTTATATTCGCTTGCAAAGAGACAATCATATTAATTTGCACTGTTTCATTTTAAAAGTTTACTTTCAAAAAATTATGTTCATTGTCTCTATAATATTTCAACTTTACTCTCACATATGCTACTAATAAATTGATCATGTTCAAGCATTTATAACTATGACTAACTTTAGGGAGAGGCTATTTCCACTACAATATTTGTTTATCCACTAAATCCTTAATTATCAAATAAATACATATTTGGACAAAATTACCCCTTCAGTATTTGCCCATTTTAAGTTAACTAATCAAGTTACTTTCCTGATTACCTTTTAATATTATATTTTAGTTCAAACATTTACGAACAATCTAGTTATTATATTATTATTTTTACTTTTTGTAATTATTAATTTTGATACTTCAATTGGTTCCATTTACGGGAATAGAAAAAATTGAACGATTGAAATGATCAAAGGGGAATGAAAATCGAGACAGAGGCACAATTTTTTGATTCTTGTAACAAAAGACATGATTAGACACATATTGGGCAGGGAATTATGACAATGTGAGCAGAATGACTCAATGCCGACAACATCCAATCTACCGAAGTTTCTGCTCCGTGCTCTTCAAAAGTGAGAAATCCTTCTGAAGACTAGTGGTAAGCATAAGGAAAGATGTCGGCGACACCACAATCACCATTGTCTGACCTCACGCGCGTCACCATGAGCAGTTGTAGCCTTTGAGCTTGTTGCACACGCTGAGAGGTAAACCTAGCGTGAAATGCGCACAACGTGTCCTACCATTTACGTGACAGTTACAACTTAGAAGGCGAAGTGGGTAACACCATCCACGTTCTCCGTTAGCAGCCCTCTAGCTCTGCCAAAACGTCGTTAACCAGTTGGGCAACAAGCCTTAAACTGGTTCTGACAAACTGGTCTGGGTCGCTCTCATCAAACTCCATAAGTCTGGTTCATATCATTCCCAGGTTGTCTCTTTCCATCTTTGATCTTCGCACTCAGTTTTTGCTAATTCTACTAGCATGATTTCAATATTTATATTGTAAGTGCAAGTATATGCCTAACAAATTGAAGTAAAATTTCTGATGTGGCAAAATGCACAGCTTGGGCAAACTGATGTGGCAAAATGCACAGCTTGGGCCGTCCTTGAGATGAGTAGGATATCTGGGCTTGTTAACGCCTTCCACTGAGCATTAAGATCACAAGAACACACGAGTTGAAGTGCAAGGCAAGGCCTCGCGAAACCCCTCCGGCGTGAGAGTAAGTATCGAGTGATTGTCAAGAAGCAAATTGACAGAGTAACGAGGCTCAAGAAAGTGTGTGTACCTTACTGATGATTATGGAGAGGTATTTATAGGCCCTCAAGGTGATTGAATCTGTCTAGGATTCAGTTTCCATAACTGCCGAGATAATCAAGGAGGAAATCCCTTAATTCTAGGCGAAACAGGCGGTTGACCGCGTAGTTATAGGAGTTGATAAGGCAAGGATTCCGCCCAAACATGGAAACCTTTGACTTGCCTTAGAAAGCAAGCTATCAGCGTCCCGGCTTAGTGTGTGCTCGGCGAGCAAGGCTCGCCCGATTATTCATTTGTATTGATCTCGAACTTGTCGGTCGAAGATCGGCCCAGTCGGGTAGGCAAGGCCCCGACCAGCAAGTCGATCCCTTTGTCAAGCATGTATGAGTCCCGATCATGGTCCCTGGTCGGACAGGCAAGGCCCTTGCCCGCCCAGGTTTGAGTGAGGGTTATGTTGCTCGGTGCTCGCTGGGCTGTCTCATCTTGCTCGCTGGGCCGTGGGCCCCAGAGGTACCGTGTCCGTGACCAGCACGTGATGCTAACTCGTGCCTGGCTCGTGACCCGGTTTGGGCCGGGTATATCAGTGGCCCCTAGCTTCCTGTCTGGCGAGTATTCATGCTCGGAGCGGGGAGCGTATTCCTTTTTTGATGTTCGCTCGGGCTTTAATACTTGTGAATTTTCAAGAAGGCCAAGAGTTCGTCGGGGAAAACTGAAGCGTATCAAGGAAGCTTCTTGCTAGAGGCGTGTCATGCGCGTGGTCGGAAAAGGCGCGTGAGCCGTCAGAAGTTGGAGCGATTGGACGGGGCACGAAGCACGAAGGGCTGCATTTAATGCCCTATCATGATGGGCCGCCTAATTCGAGCGCCGCTTCGGGCCCCGTGCTCGTTTCCCCCCAAAACCGCTCGCTGTCCCACCTATAAAAGGCGCATTCGACTCCTTCTTTCCCTTTTACCGTCTTTGAAGCAGTGAGTTTTTAGAGAGAGAAAGATTTGAGCGATCCTCCGTTGTTGTTGCTGTCATATATCTCTCCAGACTCCGGTAAAGTTTCCTCCTTGCCTCCGGTGTCTGTTCATCCCTTCACGTTTGCAGTGCTTACGCCGGCTCAGGTCAGTGCTAAAGCCAGTCCCAATTGTCTTCTTTCGACTGCTTCATTGGAGACCCATTGTTCCAGAAATAACAGTAAGTCATCAATCTCCCCTTTTGTGTTTTCTGGTTTTTCTGGTTTCCTTTCCTTCACCTCTGCGATTTTATTAGGGTTTTAGTAAATGAGACTGCCTTTAGGTAGAGATCGAGGAATAGAACATGTGGTCCTGCTCGCTAGGCGGGCGTGGCCCCTTTGGGTTGACCTAGACTTAAGGTTTCTTTCCTTTTCCCTTCATTTGTTGCCCGGGTAAAATTCTAATGGCAATCTTCCTCGAAGTCTTTGTAGATGTCTGACATGTCCGATAATGACCGCGAGGCCTTCAGCTATGGCGGGAGTAACGATTCGCTTAGCAGCGAAAAGTCTCCCTCGATCAGTGTTGAGTGCGAAGAAGGAGTCAGATCTGTGGCCGGGCCAACAATTCAAAAGCAGGCCGTGGATCCCGTGGTCGACATATTCGATTCTTCCAGCGAGGAAGACTCTGGCGAGGAGAGTGTGACCGGTGGCTTAGTTGTCGGGCAAGGCCACGAGCAACAAGCAGCCTATGAGGAGGATACTGCCGGGCGAGTAAGGGTTGAGCGAATGGATTTAGCCGGAGAGGCTTCGGAGGCCGATGAGGCAGATAATTTGCCGCTTGCTCGGCGCTTTAAGGAAACTGGTCGCTCTCAGGTGGAAAGGGCCCCGAGGAAACAAGCCGAGCCGGGGACGAGTTCCTATTGCTCGCTTCTTAACCGGGAGGGGTGGCCCTCAAGTAGTGGTTCCCGTTGAAGAGGTGATCGAAGAAGGAGAAGAGGAGGAGCCCGGCGGTATATCAATCTTGATGAAAGCCGCTGCCTTATTGGGCTACCTTGAACTGGCGGACAAAGTGACCAGCGTGGCTCACATCCCAGGGTTGACTCGACCTATTACCGGCGAATAAGATGGGCGTGCCCTTGAATGTGAAGCTTTCCCGTGAGCAAGGGAATGAAGTTATATTTTTTGCCGATTTTTTCCGAGTCGGACTACGTCTCCCACTGGAGCCTTTCCTGGTCGACTTTTTGCTCGAGTCCAAAGCGGTTCCTTGTGACTTGATGTTGAACACCGTTCGAGCCATTACCGCCTTCACAGTGACGTGCAGGCTGCTAGGGTCTGAACCGGACATGTACTTGCTCCGGAAGCTGTTTATTTTTGCCCCGAGCACTGGGGGGAGGATCGGAGTGAGGGCCAACTCTAATTTTTTGAAGCTGTTTTCCGAAGTTCCCGGGAAGGTGGACTCTTGGGATAGGAGAGTTTTGCTTATTGAGTCTCGAGTCGGTGGCCATTTATGCCCAGCGGCCTCCGAGCGAAGTGAAAATCCCAGGCTTCAAAGCAGGGACTTCACTTCGGGAGGCGTCCATTTGCGTTGAAAACCGTCGTGGGGGTGATAGAGGAAAATGAGAAGCGCGTTGGCCAGCAATTCCTTCTCGATTGGAAGGAGCTGGTTTGTAACCCGCGCAACTTATGCTTGGCCGGTGTGATGAGGGCCGAGATCCCTGATGTAGAGCCTCTTTTGATCCACGTGCCCGAGAGACCACATCCTTATTGGGGCGACTGCCACGGTAACATGTTTAAGCGGGAATGTGTTGAGTGCCAACGTCTGGGCCCGGGCGGAGACTGCCGGCTGCCTTATGAAGATCATGATGGTTGTTTTTCGCAATGTTTTCATTGTTTTTATCTTGGCTGTGTCTTGCTCGTAATATTTAGTTATTGACCCTCTTTCTATTCTCCTTGCTTCAGGGATGAAGAATGTGGCTCTGCTGAAGGCGAGGAGACTACAAGCTAGTCAGCGAGCAGCTGATTTGAAAGTCAATGATCCTGTGGCTCTACCCAAGGTGCCTTTTGGTCCCCCGGCTAAGAAAGCGTCGGGCTTGGGCAAGGCCGCAAGCCCAGCTGGGAAGGCGCCGGTGCCTAAGGTTGTCATCCCCCCGCGCAAGGAGGCCGTGCGAAAAGAGGCCACAATTGCCATTGAAGATACCGTCGGGCACCCAGGTGCCAACATCTCTGTGGTGCCTCCTCCCAAAGACCCCAAGGGAAAAGGGAAAAGGAAGAAAAGCCTTTCCCCTCCTCCGTCTGCCCGTGACGTTCGCCCCCGGGGCTTGAGTCCTGACCTTGTCTTCCCGGCCTCTGTTCCAGCCGAGCCAATTGTCCATCCTGTTCCTGCCGGGTTGGCGTCTTGGAGGCAGGCCGGCTTCCAAATGCCCTCCACCACCAGCGCTGCTCGAGCTCTAGTAAGGGAGATTTCAGGGGGCCTCACCTGGGGTATCGACCGCTGCGGGGAGCAGGCGGCGGTGGGCAAGGGCGTTATAGAAAGAGTTTTGCATGACGATCTCTATCATGATCGTGATACCGCTGGCCATGTTTTGGTCGGAAACGTTGGGCTCTGCCTGAGCGAGGTAAGAACTCTTGACTGAAGTTTGTTTCTTCCTTCTTTTGCTCGTTTCAAGTGTCTGATTATCTTTTCTCTGCTCGCAGATCGCTTCTACATGTGCCAATCTCTATGATAGGTATAACGAAGAGAAGATTGCTCGCAAGAGCAGAGCCGATGACCCGATGAAGGCTGGCGAAAGAAGGTCGGCAGTGGCTCGCTGGTTGGCGATTTGGAGACCCAGCTGCGGCCAAAAAAGAAAGCCGACGGGTGCAATCTGAAATTGGTTGCCCAGAATGGTGACTTATCCGCTGCAAAGAAAGACTTGGTCAGTCAGGTGAAGAAGAACCAAACCGACCTGGAAAAAGCTCAAAGCGATCGCCGCGGCCGTAGAGCAAAGGATCGAGTAGAGAGAGGCGCCGCTAAGGATGCAAGCGTGTCAAAGATGGGAGGCATGTGGAGGGCTGCTCCGGAGATTGAAGGAGCGTCGGCGAGGCTGGCGTGGAGGATTATAAGAAATCCATAGCCGAGGGGCGACTTCAAATCAAGCTGTTGCTTTTACGAGGCGGCGACGGCTATCGTGCCCTATTTCGCACATGGCGTCAATCCGTCCTTAAACGGCTTCGGTCGTGGGGTGATCGATATGAAGACCATGGCGGAATGGGCCGTTCAGAAGCGTCTACTCGAGGCGCGTCGGTTCACCACTTGGTCCCTATACTCATGACGAGCTGGAATCTTTGGCGAAGGTCGACCCGGGAAAATGGCCGCCAACCTTGGGATCCGCCCACTCCCGGTGAGAATGTGTGCTCTCTCGGCATGCTGGAGGGTGAAAAATTGCCGGATGATAGCGAGAGGAGGAGGCCGAGCAAGAAGCTGCTAGAAAGGCCCTGAATTTTCAATATACTGATCAATATCGGGCTTCAACACAAGGTCCTCCTCCCCCCGAGCAGATGCCTCCACCCCTCGAGAGCGCTGACGGCAGTAGCTTGACCCTTTTAGATTAGGTTTGTTACGCTTGGCTGCTCAGCGCCCAGATTTTTTGGTTTACGCTTTGTAACTCCCAATCGGCGTAATAGAATTCGCTTTTTATTTGTTTGAGATATCTTTTGCATTTGCTTTCGATTCGATTCTTTGTTTGCTCGATAAGCGCTTTTTCTCGCTTGCATCTTTTCTGTCATTCGTTAATACAAGTGCGGTGCTCCCGGAAAATATATCGAGCAAAAATTCATGAATAAATTTAACCAAGGATGATTTTTTAAAATAACAAGACTAACGCATTATTATTTATTGAGATGTTACCCGAATAGTTTACCGCGTAAATGCTTGGATCCGACCAAGGCTTATAGTAAGCGGTGCTTCCGTAGAGCGCCAAGCGGGCAAGGCCCAACTCTCAATCTACAACCAACAACCGGGCAAGGCCTTGCTC